>CAWYPQ010000071.1:0-153063 GCA_963965965.1 Trididemnum nubilum
AAAAATTCATCACCATACCATCAAAGCATAAAAAAAACGTAGAAATTACGTAATAGCCTAATCATTTAGCTTATTACAGCACTGTACATCATTGACAAGTTCAAGTAAAGCAGTGTTAAGTAGGCGAACAATCATACCATCTTGAGCCTGTTACTGTAGGCAAACATGCGTATACCTACTAGTTTAGTTGAAATTAAAATTTGGTACGTTTATCAAACCAGCTTACAAGCGTAACATTTGCAGAAAACACAGCTAGAAGAAGGTTACGCTCGCGACTATTCAAAAGTATGACAGGCAATTGGTTCTAAACAAAAACCATGAAAATATTAATGCCAAATACATTTTAACAAACTCTCAAACCAAATGTGCGAACTTGTAACGTGATACTGCTAACACTAAATCAATTGCTTCCTTCCGTACTAAAATCAAAAACAATGGCAGCTTCGGCAGCAAAACAAACGAAAAAATTTGAGTGATTTTGTGCTTGCAAGCAAAATTGCAATTATTCCAGAGATTATAGAGTGCAGTTGCTGTGCGCAAGCAATTGAGAAAACTTGTTGGCAATTCAACGTTGGCAAATTTACGTTGCCGCAAAAGCAGTGGAAAAAGCTTTCACTTAAAGCAGACAGAGCAATAGGAATTAAACAGAGTTACAAACATGGATGCTAAAATTTACATCGAGGCTCTCAAAATTTTTACAAAATCAAGAACAAATGAAGCTGAAAACCTGCAAAAAATAAAAACAGCCAGTCTCGAATCAAGATTTACCGGCTCTAAAAAAAAGTGTGCTTCGGCTTGGTCACGTTTGAAAAATTTTGAAATCAAAAGTTTTTAACATATAAATATAAGTTTAACCACCAACAACCTTAAGGGCGCTTTACGTCATTTAGAAAAATTCTAGTATGAAAATAAATTGTTCTTTTTTAACATTGACTCGAACATATAGTTAAATTTTTTCCTTCATTAACTAATTTAATCTAAACTCTGACCATAGTCACTAAATATTGTATTTAGTGACTATGTTATGACTGAGTCGTTGGCATAAAAATCCGAGTTGAGTCTTCCACATAAATGCGACTCGAGTTGTTTCAAAAAGTCATAAAATGCGACTCTAGTCAAAGCTCTGACTAGAGTCGTTTCATCCCTGAATTTAAATTAAATGCACTCTTACAAAAAGGTGTTTAGAATCGGAGATAAAATAATTGTTTTTACCTGACTATGTTTTGTATTGTTTGTTTTAAACTGATTTTTATTAATGTGCGAATTTGGAAATAAATTTTACTTATATCGGTATAAGATATTTTGAAATACTTGTGTACTAGTGTGTTTTCAAGTTTGGGTTGAGTTTGTGGTCAGAAACCTAACTAGTGTATTTGCAATAGTTAGAAAATGTAATCAATAAAGAAAGACATTTCAATTTCATCTTGGTTTTGTAAGTATAGCCCATGGCCAAAAGACAACGAGTTACAGCGTTTACCAACCTCTATCGTCTATTTCGGGGGTTCTCAAACTTTTGATGTTATGGAGCCCTTGAAGAGGTTGACGATTATTTCCGGAGTTCCACTATAAATTTCTAAACTAAAATCAAAGTAAACGAATAGGTTGCGGAGACCCTAGGTTTTTTAGCTGAGCCCTTGGTCTCCGTAAGGAGCACTTTGAGAACCTAAGGTCTATGGAGTCGAGGACACAAGGCTCGAGGCCAAGGACACAAAAAAAAAATCCGAGGCCAAGGAGGAATGCTCAAGTACACGGGTGCAAGTGTTCTCAAAAAAAGGTCTTCCAAGAAAATTTTTCAGGCGATCTCCACAAAAAACAAAAAGAAAGGTCTTCAAGAAAATTTTTCATGTGATCTCCAAAAGAGGAAAACAAAAAAAGTCTTCGCGAATATTCCGCGAGGTTTCTGGCGTTTTCCAACTACGTTTTAACGGTTCAAAAAAATAGTATTGTCCTCGAGCTGAGAACAGAGAAATTTTCTAGGACTTGAGGCTTCGAGGCAAAGGCCTTGATCTTCGAAGCCAAGGCCAAGGACTTCAAAATGTGTCCTTGAGTCTTTCACCTCAATGAATTCACTTCAATAATGTGTCCTTCACCTCTGATATTTGAGATTCCCGTCAATCAAAGAAAGCTGTAGCCAGTACATTTCAGCTCTCGAACACTTGCTTGTTTGCAAATGTTCGTTCGAAATGTCGTAGTTTGTATAGTGGTGAACCTTTGGCAGCACTGTTTTGGTAGAGGAGGTTAATGGAACGAGATTTAATCAGATATAGCTAACACAAAAGTTCAAATGCACAAACGTGGTTGGTTATCGGTTACGCAAGTGTCGGTTTTAGCACTTGGGTGACCTGCGTTACGCTTCAATGCTCATCCTTATGTCTTGGTTTATTAGCGCCATTTGTGAGAAAACCGTCAGAGGCTTGGATGGTCGAGTGGTAACGACTTCGAAGCGTGAAGCATCAGTGCGTTGGGATTCGGGTTCGAAACCCGTGAAGATTTAAGGTGAGTTCACGTTAAAGTTGAAAGTGTCGAGTACCGTGAAAACCCAAGTGAAGCCGAGAGAGAGAAAAAGTCGGAAACGAAGGAGGTGACAACAAGCAAATAGAATACAGTATCAAAAGAAGAGCAGTGACAGATCAAAAGAAGAGCAGTGACAGATGAGAGAGAAAAACAAAAACGAACACATATATGCCAATGAGAAAAAATTTTAAATAGAGAGAATAAAAATTTCGGTAGAGAAAATCAAAATTTGTTTTTCTCCCCAAACATTTTTCGGTTACCCAACTATTACAAGTAAAACTACTGTAGCCGGATAATCCGGTCACCGTAATATTCATTTTCCCACTTGCGTAACCGGAGTTTATGACCTTATATGGGAATATTTTCGGTTACCATAATACGACTTTTCTCGTTGCGTAACCGGTTTTCGGTGAAATAAAGCCTTCCTACAAATTTTAGACACTAGAAGAACATGAGTAGCTTATCGAAATAAGCATAACATCTGGAATAGCAAATGGTTGATAAAGTACTGGTAGTCTACAATATAGCAGTCAGCCCAAGCTACACAGTATACTGTATTTGGTCAAATCGGACACAGTGTCACCACCAACACGCCATCCCTACAATATTTCTTCTGGCTTCAAAGCTGTGTTGCCTAGGTACTACCGCTATAATAAAATCTGAATGTGATACATAACAATATCAAATATACCAGTAACATGCAAAGTAAAAAATATGCAAATATAAAAAGTAACGTTAAAGAAATAGATATAAAACTTAGCAGTAACTATGTTAATCTAGTTACTGCTAAGTTTTATATCTATTTCTTTAACGTTATAGATATAAAACTTAGCAGCAACTAGATTAACATAGTTACTGCTAAGTTTTATATCTATAACGTTAAAGAAATAGATATAAATAAAACTTAATGCTAAATGCTAATCTAGCATTTGTCTTTTGATATGTTACAGTCACATTGAAATATTCAGTATTTCTAGGTCCTAACTGACTCAAAGCTTGAAAGACGTATGTTAGACCAGGCTTCAATGCAGAAGTGTACATCACGAAAGTCACGTGATACTTCTAGATGTTGTCTGAGATAGCATGTGAACCATACCGGACAAAACAAGTCAGACAAAATATTTTTTTCCAAACGGCGAGTGGCGCGCCGTTTGGAAAAAAATATTTTGTCCGACTTATTTTGCGTGTTTTTTTTTGGTCCGACTTAGGGTACAATTTGTCCAATATATAAGTCGGATATTTCCGATATATATCGGACAAATTGTGGTCTAAATAAGTGGAAAAAACATGCATCACAAAATAGTTTTTTTCCAAACGGCGAGTGGCGCGCCGTTTGGAAAAAAACTATTTTGTCCGACTTATTTTGCGCGTGTTTTCTGGTCCGACTTAGAGCACAATTTGTCCGGGTCGGAAATATCCGACTTATTTTGCGCGTGTTTTTTGGTCCGACTTAGAGCACAATTTGTCCGATGTATAAGTCGGATATTTCCGATATATATATCGAACAAATTATGGTCTAAATAAGCTCAAAATAGTTTTTTTCCAAACGGCGCCCCATAAATATCTCAAAGAAGCTAATCTAACACAAAAGGACTTCTTAAACTAGTGGAAGCCAGAAAATAATGCTTTATAACAAAATGCTTGGAAACGGCAACAGTCATTCAGGTTTGTGTATTGAATCGTACTTGACGTTTTAACGTTACTTTTACTTTACCTGCTTTTGGCCAACAAAAAGCAGCAGTAATTTGTTGTACGCAAAGATGGCAGTGCGGTACGGTACGTAACTACGGTACAGTATGCCTCAATTTTTGCCAAGAAATACGGTACGCTTTTACGGTACGCCTTTTTTGTAATGGTACCGATACGGTATGGTGACAGGCTGTTTGAATTTGCATATTCAACGTACCAAATGTAACGTACCTGTTGGTACCGGACGTTTTATGTGCCACCTGCGGTCGTCAATGAAGATTCGTGCGACCGTGCACATACAATCAAAATTGCTAATTTTAGTGATCAATGACAAAATAGTACGCGTACTTAAATGATTGTAATGCTACTAAACTTTTTTTCATCGTTTGCCGGAACGAAAAACTAAAGTCTCTTCTAGCGAGTTGTAAGTGGCGACCAATGGGTAGCCAGCAAAGGTCTGATGACAGCTATTAGAATCCAGTAAAGTTCAGGCAGTTTTGCCTGTATTGAAAATTGAAATCGGCACATTATTACAATTGCATCCTCATTCATGATTTTTCCGTGATCTGGAAAAAAAATCATCCGGTATGGGTAGCCTGCACAAAATGTACTATAATTTTTTCTACTTATTTACTGTACTTGTTGTTTTATTAGTAGCGCAGTAAACTCTTTTCTGAAAACTGTCTACTTGAAAGTGCCAAGTCTCAGCACTGTTATAATTCATCTCTTTCCGCTGCCTATCATCGAACAATTTTGAGGAGAAAAGTACCGGTACTAATAAATTGCATTGCAATAACGCTTCGTAAATGGCGGCGAGTAAACATGTTTCCGATACATTAAAATCAATTTGACCAACTAAACTAATGCTAATATCTTTGCTGTACAAAAATACAAGGAAATACAAACATCAATGTGGTAGTAGGTTATTCGATGTCTTTGTTTTGAATAAAACTTAATTTTCGCTCACGAATTGTCATTGTTTATCACTAAACTTTTTCAGAATCCTGAAGCATAAAGAATCACCTCTAGATGTTGTATTATTTTTGTTCTATAAGATTTTGACGGCCTTGAATAAAGACAGTATCAGCACAAAAAAGTTCAACAGTTTTTAAGTTCAGCATGTTATTAAGTTCAAGTCCCCCTTAAGCCAATGCTTATTACCTTATTCGGTTCCGTTCACCCTTATTGAAGAGTTCCTCATTTCATCCTCCTCTGATAAAAAAACGTTTATTTATTGTTCCAAATAATTTCAAAACGCTTAGAGTATGAGGGCGAGCTATCAAGGCTTGGAGATTTTGAAAGGTTTTTCAATTAAAATAGGTCAATTTTTAGAATATTTTTGTACAAATTGCTGCTTCGAGACATTATCTTTTAGCAAAAAGCGTGTTACCACCGTTACTCACATTAACTTACTAGTTTCCTTTTTTTGAGCTCACTCTTTTATACTTTGTTGTTGTTGTGGCGCATATTCATCCTCCTGTCACCGGGCAGCGTCAGACGCTAATTATTGGACAATCCGCACACTTTTTATTGCATTGACTACATTGTGGTTGGAGGAATCCTCACTTGCTTAGAAGTTTCCTACGATCTAATGTTCCTGTGGAATTCTTCGAATTCTTGTCCACTGAATTTGCTGCTTATTCGAAACCACCAAGCAGATATAATCATCGTAAAGCGTCTTATCCAAGGACGCAACTGCGTTACCACGATGCGGGTTGAACCCAGATCATTTGATCAGGGTCGTCGTGAAAACGACGCTTTTACCCTCTCGGCCACGCTGCCACAATCTGTTTTATCCTCATTAAAATTTAATTCACTTTGGGTTGAACCATTTACTCTTTAATGAAACGCTGCCTTAAGCTTATCTTTCGGTGTAATACGAATGAAATATAGACAAAAAACGAGTTAACCTAGGTCGCATATGTCATTAATGGGTCTTTGTTTTACTAGATTGAGTGAAGGTACGGTACGCTGAAAGATTGAACCGAAGTAGGGTAAGCTGGTACGGTACGGTTAAATTTGCGAGGTACGTAATACGCAAATTCTGAACGTACCGTACCTTACAGCCATCCTTGGTTGTACAGGGTGTCCATAAAGTCCTGCACACATTTAACATTTTAATATCTCAAAAACCCCATATGGTAGAAACTTTAGATTTTCGACAGTGCATTATACCACCATAAAGTTTTTTTGTTATTTTTCACAGGTTATTTTATTGTTAAAGTGAGTACGACTAAGTCATTTTTAATAAAGGAGTAAGGAGTAAGTTTGCAACAAATTATGAAAAATGTTGACCATTCAACCAAAAGCACAATGTGTTCTTTGGTACAATGAATTGAAATCACCAACTGCAGTACAACGTGAATTTAGGAATGCGTTTGGACAAGACCCTCCACACACTAACAGCATTAAGAGATGGTTTAAAAATTTTATGGAAACCGGCAGCATTATGGATCGCAAACGATCAGGTAGGCCAAGCATTGATGAAGAGACTGTTGATGCTGTCCGTGTAGCATTTCATCGCAGCCCAAGGAAATCAATTCGTGTTGCATCAAATGAACTTGCTATTCCTCGAAGCACAGTTTACAAAGTTTTACATAAACGACTTCGGCTCCATGCTTACAAGTTACAAATTGTTCAAGCTCTTAAGCCGGATGATCGCCCTCGCAGAGCAGCTTTCGCTAAAGAAATTCTTTAGCGCATTGATGATAACAATGGCTACCTTAACAGTGTGTGTTTTTCCGACGAAGCAACTTTTCATGTATCCGGGAAAGTCAATAAGCATAACATTCAAATATGGGGTTCACAAAATCCTTGCGAGGTTTTAGAAAGAGAAAGAGACAGTCCCAAAAGCAGTGTTTGGTGTGGTTTAATGCACAACCAGATTATTGGTCCGTTCATTTTTGCTGAATCCACCATTACAGCAAACATTTATCTGGATATGCTAAAACATTACGTTGTTCCTCAATTAGAAGAGTTCCAGCCGAGGGTTGTGTTTCAGCGAGACGGTGCCCCTCCACACTGGGGTTTGATAGTTCGTGACTTTTTAAATGAAACTTTTCCAAACCGATGGATTGGAAGAAATGGCCCAACACCATAGCCGCCAAGATCTCCAGATATCACCCCTTTAGACTTTTTCTTGTGGGGTTATGTAAAAGACAGAGTTTACAGAACGCCAGTACGTGACGTCAAAACATTGCAGTCACGAATAATTGAGGTTCTCGCCACAGTAAACGAAAAAATGCTGGAGAACACTTGGCGCGAAATTGAGTATCGCCTTGACATATTGAGAGCAACAAATCGAGCACATGTTGAAGTCTATGAATAGCATGGAAAATTAAATTCTTGAAATATGGCTATTACTTAAAATGCTAGAAATTTTTATGTGTAAAACTTTAATAAACAAACTTTACTTTGCAAAAAAGTGTATGATTTTATCTGCTTTAGTTATTTAGCAATACAATTTTGAAAAGTGTTCAAGACTTTATGGACACCCTGTATAACCGTTTCTCACTGCCCAAGCCACTACAACTACTCTGTTAGTAGTACTAAAGTACTATAATTGGAATACGAGTTGTTGCAGACATAGGCATCGGCAAAGAAGGGCAGGGCTGGCATGGCCTTTTCCTGGATTGTCACACATGATGCCCGTGAGTCCTAATCATATTGAACAAGCTCTCGTGTTGCGGAACCATCTCAGCTTTCACCGATCGCCTAAATTGCTTTGTTTAGCGCTGGTCTGCGCTTAGAAAGGGGTCATGGTGCTACCCACAAAACGGTTAATTTTGGGAATAATTTAAATTTGTGTTTTGCGAAAAAATATTATTAGTAGACGATTTGAATTTTGTGCCTAATTGCTTGCTGATGTTACATCCTACACGATCACGAGCAGTCACTTTGTTGAGAGAAGATTTTAAGGCCGAAGCAGGTGTAATATGTGGAAGCATTCAAACGAACCTGAAAATGTTAAAAGCAGGTCGTTGGATGAAACTAGATATGAGCTTGCTGAGTAGCAACCCCCTTGAACGACCCACGCAAATATCTACTGATTTCAAAAAAACTACTGCCCTAGGGTAAGCCATTCAAAAAATTAATTTTTAGGGGGTCCCCGGGGGTGGTACCCTCAAACTATGTCAAAAAATTTGTCCGTTTAATATCTACTGATATCAAAAAACACTGTCTCCCTAAGTTAAGTCGTTCAAAAGATTGAATTTTGGGTTCCATTTGGGTGGCACCGTGGTGGTGGTACCCCCAAACTATGTCAAAACATTTGTCTCTAAAATATCTGCTGATATCAGAAAAACTAGCACCCTAGCTAGAGTCGTTTAAAAAAAATTGATTGTTAGGGGCTCAATTTGCGGGGGTTTTCCTGGAGGTTGGTACCCTCAAACCAATGACATAAAACTAGATGATGCACAACTCTTTTTCCTCTTTGTTTCTTTTTTGTGCGGATTTTTGCTCTGTCTTTGCCCGCGCTGATCTCCTGATAGTGACTGTATGGTACAGCCTTTGCTTTGCTCAACTAACAAATAGGGTACCAATTACAACAAATATCGTTGTCTTTGGAAGTTGTGGCTTTGCGTAAATTACGTAGAGTTTTGTCAACTGCTAAACTACCCCCCAGAAATCCAATTTTTGAGTAAGTTTTGCGTCAAATACATAAATATCAACTTGTTATCACAACTTAATGTTACGACATCACTGAAATGCAAGTATGGAAAATGTTGTTTTTTTGTTTATTGTTATGGTTTCTCATTTCTTCTGCTTTTCTGAGTCCAAATATGTTAAGTGTTTCACACTGAATTGATTGAACTACTCTAAATATGTAAGAGTCAGTTTTATGTTTCGTTTTGTGTTTTTGTTACGGTAGCATTTAACTTTGAAGAGTCAATAGCGTATGTCAATTTTAGTTGCTTCCATGCCAGAAATGGCAAAAATAAACTGAACTGAATAATGTCAAAAAATTTGCCGTAGTTTTTTACGGCATATAGTATGCTTTTTTTTATAAGAACCACTAAATATTAAGTTAAGGCTGTTCGTGTTTTTTTTGCCGGATTTTAGTCTCAATTGTTCTTAAATTTTGAAAACACAGATGTTAATTTTAGCAACCGCATTTGTACAACTGTTTAAGATGTTAATTTTAACGACCATATTTGTAAAACTGTTTAAGTTGTTTAGTCCCAAAGCTTTGTGTGCTTAAGTGAAAGTTTTTTACTGCTTTTGCCGCAACTTTTTTTACTGCTTTTGCCGCAAAATTGTTTTTTTTTTCGACTTGAACGACTGCCAAAAATTTTCTCAGTTACTCGCATAGAGCGCAATCAGTAGCGTAAAGGGAGATTTTGAAAAAGGGGAGGGGGGGAGGGAGGGGACAGGAACTTCAGAAAATTTGAGAAGAAGAAAGATCTGAATCAGAAATTGTTCTACTCAAAATCAGTCTGATTTTTTTTTCTCAAAATTAAATGAAGAGCAAAAAAAAGGTCTTCACTCAAATTTGGTCCAATTTCTTGCCCAAAATTAGGTAAAGAGCAAAAGAAAAAAGTTCTTCACTCAAATTTGGTCTGAGGTCTTGCCCAAAATTATGTAAAAAGCAAAAAAAAAGTATTGGTCTGATTTTTTGCCCAAACTCGGTTGCAGACCTAAAACAAACGTACAAAACATATCCTTTGTGTAATCAAAGCTTCTGCCCAACTTGCAAAAGGGGGGCCATGCCGCAATTTTGCATGCTATTCTATGCTAAATGGCAACCCAAAAGGGAGGGGCATGGCCCAATAGCCCCCTCTAAATACGCCCCTGAGCGCAATAGCATTCTTTAATCTCATAGTAGTTGCAATTTTGCTCGCAAATACTAGAAAACTACTGAATTTTTATCGTTTTGAATCAGTACAGAATTTAGTTTCTTTTTTTAATTTGGATTTTTTTTCTTTTTTGTTTGTCCTTAATTTATTTTTGCTTCTGAGTCTGGAATTTTTTTGAATTTGTTCTTAAATTTTGAGCAAGAATGAGCCTAGTGTTCTTATAAAATTGTACTAGAAAAGAGTATACATGATTCGTTAGTTTGTGCGTTTTTGATTTCTTTTTTTTAAGGTATGTTATCCAGTGGTGAAATATCTTTACAAAAAACATTAACTTCTACTTTGGAATGCGGAGTCTTTGCCGTTGAAAAATTTTACTTTTTTTTTACAAAAAGATTGATTTTATAATATTTTTGCGTGAAATTTCGGCTGCAAATTTTATTTTGGAAGGTCGCCGCTCAAAAAATTTTTGCTTTTTTCATTAAGAAAACCGTCGGTTTTGAGACGTTTTAGGGCAAAAAATTTGAATTCATCAAAATAATTTTGTGAAAAATCGTGGGTATGTTTTGAAATTGATCGCAGAGAAACTCCAAAGTAGATGTGGTTTTGTCTAATACTGTATATTTGCCATTTTTATCAAATATATTTACCACCGTTGTTTCGTGACAGCAGAATAAAGCAAAAGTGAATCATCAGCTACAGCATACGATCAAAATTCTAACTGTCGTCTGATGTCTTACTTAAACCCCTCTACTTTTGAAGATTCATATATTTTACCAATTTCTTGCGAAAAAGCGTCAACGCACCTTTTTTTCAGAATTAGTGACTGCAATACGTTCTTGTGTCCTAGGGAAAGACACTTGACGCATATTTCCCATTACGGCCAAGCAGTTTACCCGCATTGGAGGCCCAGCCAGAGGAAAGACTTGCAAACAGAACCCAAAAAAGTGGTTAGAGTCATAGGCGTAGCTAGGATTTTTGATTAGCGGAGCCCAAACTGCAAAGCAATGACGTCATCAAAACTTTTCAAAAGGAATTTTTAATGGGACAAAGATGCCGTAAAATGAAGGATCAGAAGCAGAAGCATGGGTTACCATGTAACCATCCCCCTCAATAGTTTGAGTATGGTCTGCATCGGCATCCCGCCAATAATTTGGCTCTGGTTTTCACCTGAGTGCTGGTCTCAATTTAGGAAAAAAGCGTTCCATTTTTGGTAAGGACCTTTTTTTGTTTTTGTTTTTTAGTTTTCACTTGAATTCGCGGAAAAAAAGTGTTCCATTTTTGGTGAAGATCTTTTTTTTCTGGTCTTCACTTAATATGCTTACCTGCAAAAAATCGCGGTCGAGGTTCATCCCCCCAATGTTGAAAATAGGGTAATATTGGGGTAAAATTGCAAATTAGCCCCCCCAATGCTTAACAAAGTTCGGCACCCCTGCTTAAACGTATCACAGACTAGGGTTTGGTCGCAAAGCCCCCCGCCGCTGGGCGATTTTTTGTAATGTTTTAGAAAAAATTGCAATTGTAAGGCCATTTGGATCACGTTTCGCACGTTTGTAGAACCATTTAAAATCACCAAATTTTTAAGATTTGAAAGCTAACTGAAAAAATGAAATTGTTTAATCTTCCATTTACTTGCAGGTCAAGTATAAAACACGTTTAAAATCTTGCATTTTTTGGTTAAATTTTGCAAGTGGCTTGGTGCAGAAAGGGTGAAACAAGATGCAATGCCTCTGACAATATTTTTAGCAGCTAGTAAATAATGATTCACTCAAAGATTTGCCGTGGAGATTTTTGTTTTATCATAAAAATAACCAATTTAGGAGTACGAAAATGACCAGGACCCAGGCTCGCTCAATTCAAATTCAATAATTTGTTCAATAAGCATTTTCCCAAGCTAATTTTTTTTTCAAAAGTATTTTATCGCGTTAAAACTGCTGAGATGAAGGTGGATTGTTATTCAAAGTTGGTACAATGGATGGTTACGAGTCATGTTATTGCATTATGTTCACAAAAAGGTTAGATGAGGGTCTGAGGTTGCAACTTTTAGGACAAAAAGCCTGAGTTTCTTCCGGATAATACATTGGATATTATTATTGTACTGTTGAACGAAAAAGTGCTAAAATAATTTTAAGCTGAAAAAAGGCTTTGTTGTCATTATTTTTATCATTGATGGCAATTCAATTTGCCCTTCCCCCTTAGCTACGCTTGTGCTAGGCGTTGATGTGGTAAGACAGACGCAAAGTGCTTTGTTGGTTCATACGAATGATCGATCGAGTGACTACAGCAAAAGTTCATGACCTATGAAAAATGTTGGTGCGGATGAGTAAGAGTTCGACTATTTCGTTCACATCCTTTAAACGATTAAGAACGGACACGATCCTACTCTGAATAGGCAACCAAAGACCTGTAGAATCAGCTACAATTTTCAAGATATCGTTTGCACTCGAACGACATAAACAAAAATACAGATCAGTTCACTTCAAACCACCGTTAATTACTTTGCAAGCACATTATTAGAGTTTCAACCGACCTTTTTCAAACTGCGCACCAATCGCCAGTGCCAGAGAAAAGCAGAAGAGTGAGGCTTGCTGTCAAGCGTGACCAAGCAGAGAATAAAATGAGCGCATTCGCGCAGTTTCGTATCATCTAGTTTTATGTCATTGCTCAAACTATGTCAGAATATTTTCTTTAGAATATCTACTGATATCAAAAAACACTGTCACCTTAAGTTAAGTTGTTCAAAAAATTGATTTTTAGGGGTCCATTTTGGAGGGGTCTCCATGGCGTGGCACCTCCTAACTATGTTAAAATATTTGTCTGTAAAGTATCTGCTGATATCAAAAAACACTAACACTTTAGCTTGAGCTGTTCAAAAAATTGATTTTTGGGTAGTCCATTTGGGGGAGTCCTCGGGGGAGTGACACTTCCAGACTATGTCAAAATATTTATCTCTTAAATATCTACAGATATCAAAACAAACTGACAATTTAGCTCAAGTCGTTCAAGAAATGATTTTTGGGGGAGTCTATTTAGGGAGTCCCTGGGGGGGTAGCCCCAAACTATGTCAAAATATTTGTATGTTAAATATCTACTGATATCAAAAAACACTGGCACCCTCAGTTAAGCTTTTCAAAAAGTTGAATTTGGGGGATCCTCAAGGGGGTCCAAACTATGTCAAAATCTTTTTCTCTTGAATATCTGCTGATATAAAAAAAATTGGTACCCTAGCTTGAGCCATTCAAAAAATTCATTTTTGGGAGGTCTATTTGGGAGCTTTCCTCGATGGATACCCCCAAACTATGCCAAAATATTTGACTGTTAAATATCTGCTGATTTCAAAGAAAACTAGCACTCTAGCTTAAACCGTTAAAAAAGTTGATTTTTGGGGCCCCAGTTTGGGAGGTTCTTGAGGGAGTCGCCCCAAAATATTGTGGGAGACGAAATTGCCTTTGCAGCTCAACAACTTTACACAAAAATTGAATTTCGATGTTACGTGGTTTACGAGAAGAAGAGCGTACAAGATTTAGGAAGAAAAATAGAAAACAGGAAAAAAGAAAAAAAAACTTATCGCGGCTAAAAAGTGTGTTGGTTTGGATGAAAGGGTATTTTAAGACATATCACCATGTGATATATTGTTTGGGGTACTTAAGCCGTTTTTGAATGAGACCGTTTTTTACGCCGAACTTTCGGGGCGGTTTTTGGGTCCTAAAACCAAACTCACGAGACTAATTGCCTCGAAATTTGGTACAAACATGCAAATCAATAATTTCAAACTGCGGTCAAAATTTCATTTAGGCAGATTAAACCGTTATCAAGTTATAAGCAAAAGTCTGAAAGTTTGCACTCGTTAGTTTGAAAATGGCCGAGTAAAAATGAAAGAACTTGCGACGCGAGCGTCGATCGTTCCAATAATACAGTAACTTGATACTGTAAGTTCTATCCTTCTCTTCGACATTCATTGCTCATTGCTCCTCCTTAATTGCTTTAACTTTGCCATCTACTACTTGTACTGTGGAGTGCTCTTGCAGTATTCTGAGTCATGTGAAAACTTGGCTCCGAACAACCTCAGGGGAAGATCGCACTTGTGGGCTGTGTATGATTAGCGTGCACAGAAACAAAGTTAAAGAAAACATGCAAGAAATCACAAAATCGTAAACGATTTCGCTTTTCAACCCACTCGACTTTAATTATTATTTACTCACAACGTTTAAAAGCTGCTTTCTAACATTGGGTGGTTTTGCCAGGGCCTAAACGAGAGTTCAACGAGTACTTCGCATTGGGCTCTAGAAGCGGCGGCAGCTTGGAGCATGAGCATGCTGTAGATTTAACCACTTTTTTATGAGACAACTGGACTGATTTCAGGCGCACGACTTTTGGTTTTTTACAAGCGCATAATTATTATTTGTTTTACACATTTTCTATTTGGCTAAATGTTTGATCTCCACAAAAGCTTAGGGGAGACGGGGCAAAGCCAACTTTTAAAATAATTTTTCTTGAAGGTCTGATTTGTTAGCCTTCACCAGAAAAAGTATAGAAAGAAAGAGTGAACATAAGTCATCGTGTTTCTTACTAGGGAACATACCGTTATTTCTTTCGTATTATTAGTATCGGTATGTTGAAAACTTGTTGCTTTCCGTAATTTTAATGCAGACATATGAAGTTAATTAGCTGCATTATTATTTAGCTGTTTAAAAAATATGTTGCTGCCGGTATGGCAAAGTCACTTTTAGACTCGATAAAATACAGGAAAAAATTTTGAGTGAAACGAAAATGATAGACACATTTCAGGGTCTTTAGTGCGCTTAAAGTTGAAAGAAGCCATTAAGGATAAAACTGCCAAATTTTATCAAGAGGGCTCCTTGCCGGAAGATTACAGTCTAGTACCGTTGCCAGAAAATGTTAAACGAAAGCTGGTTTGCTATTGCTGCAATATCTTTTTTGTTAGCAATTTTGTAGACGCCCTCGTCCAGTCTACACTATAGGGCTTGCTCTGCTCCCAGAACTAATGGTTATTTGCAAGACGGGCTTTGAATACAATAATACATTACTAGGCACTTTTGTCGATAAAGAAAATATTTATTTGAAAATAAATGCATACTTACCAAAAGTTTATCACGCCAACTAACTGCCGATGTAAAATTTTTATTGCTTTTAAATCAAGATTCTGAATATGGTAATGTATTGCAAGTTTGTTTTTTGCAAAAATGCATAAAATATAAATTGTCTACATACTCTTTTAAGCCTTTGCTGGTGATAGATAATTTGGAATGCTCTTGGTAAACTGATGAAATGGCTGTGATCTTTGCATGGGCTCTCCTAAACCTCCCGAATTTAAAAAAATCTTTCAGTTCTAATAGTTAATTTGGGCTCTATTTTTATTACCTCCCCCTGAAAATTTTTTCTGCTGACGCTTTTGGTTGCAGAAACCTTTCATCAAGATAGCGCTCTTACCGGAGGAAACGAGCAACGTGTTGAAGTGAAAAATAACTTGCAAGGAGTAGTTGTGCAAAGTCTTGCTAAAAACGCACGAGTTGCTGGAGCAAATTCGCAGTTAGGTGGTAAGTGAAAAATTACTGAGAATATTGTGAATTTAAATCATTTCAAAGATGGGCTAAACAATTTGAAATCAAAGCTGTACAGTACTTATTTAATTTTGCTTTAGAAAAATTTTTTCAGGTTTTTGCAATTTTGGGTGTGATAAGTAATCACACTAAAAATTACGCTTATTTTACACAGCAAATTTATTGACCTAGGCATTTTAAACGGTAGGGACATTTATGTCTCTCTGTCTAACTTCTATACCAAGAGTCATGAGAACACGAAATTTCGCATGCTGGTTGGTACTCACCAAGCTTTTTTATAAAACTTGGTTCTAATTTGATGATGTCATTATATTGACGTTACGGCCGTATTTTGAAAAGGTGACGTTATTTTTTCAATTCTGCATAAGTTTCGCACGTAGTTTTGTTACTGAAACTGATAAATAAACACGTAAGTCAAAGTAGTTACTTTACAAAAACGTGTTATGAGGTATGAGATCACTTAATTTAAATATGGCCCAAAAATGCTCAGATTTCGGAAAGTGACTGCCTTAAATCTCAAAATTGGAAAACTTTCCATAACCATGGCTACTTCAAAATTCAGAGGTTGTCTTTGAATAAATCTGACTCAAAGTTAAGCTCCTTTAAAGTAAAAAGCGTTTTTATGAAGAAATTTATCACAAAAAAAAGGGAAAGAAGGGCGTTGTTGCCCCTGCCACCTATCTTTCGTGTAAAATAGAGTTAAAAAGTTTGGACATAATATCTCGCTCGTTATCGACTTAAGCGTATTTTCATAACAAAATTTCTTTTTGTAAGGAGCGTTTATCTCCAGGCTTTCCAGCTCTTTGCTGGGCTTCTAAGAATGACATTTTGTGGCTTTTTTTACTGGATAAAACCAAATCGCTACTTCATTAACAATATTAACCCTAAAGTCAACAAAATTTTGTCGGATTACGACCAGCAACAAAATCAATATTGTTCCAGAAATGCAATATGCAACGATGCACCGCAAAAAACATATTATCGTGTCATCAGACGCCAAAACTTACTTTGGTGCAAGGCTATGGAAATAACATTGCTAGTTGATGCTAGTTTTTTATACAGTAGATTGTGGCCTAAAAGGTTGATTTCAAACTTTAGTAAAACACGGTTAAATTTTTGTATCCAATAAAAATATTATTTTCAAAAACGCAAACTTTTCAATTTTATCGAAAGTTTTCTTTACAAATTTCAAGTTTTTACCCTTTAAACTGAGCCGTTGTCTTTGAAACTACGATCGACGAAATTAATCGACTAACATCGACTTTGGTAGATGGTGAGGACTTTTTTTAGGCAGCGTTTTGCGGTTATGCTAGACTTTGATACTGTTAGATTGGCCAACTGTAATCTAGTTGCTGACAAGCAAAAAATGTTTACATAAACAAATGCAGTGGCGTAGGAAGGATTTTTTCATGTAGGAGGTTACACAAAACCTACTGTTTCCATTCAAGTAATTCATGAAACTTGTAATGAATGGGGGGAGGGGGGGCTAACAAGAAAACTGTTGCAGCTCTTAAGTATCACAAATTTGCCGGTCAATATAAGTGGAGAGCACAAAAATGTCTTCTAACACTTTAAGTGCATAATCTCAAGCAATTTTGGGCCGTTTTGCGGGGTCGATTTCATCATAGAGTTTTTTCTATTAGCTTTTCTGATTCGCAATAAGCAAGGTGCCAAAATTCCTCTCCCCGTGGCTACGCCACCGAACGCATGCATGACCTTTGCAAAGACTCATTTTCTAAAGCCACTAGCATAAATTTACTAGTTTTTTAAATGCAGTTTTTGTGTATTTAAAAAAAATATTAGTAAATTGTCATTTTTTCGGACTAATCGTGGGTATTTTGTTCGTGTAATAACGCTATAGTACCGGTAACCTAAATGCAAAATTTAAATTTGGTTTACCAAAATGAGTACACCTGTCAGCCGACAATGTAAATATGTTACGGGCTGGCTAAACTGGTTGATTTTTACTGACATTATTGAAATAAATTTGCAATTAAACCCAAATTGCAAGCGTTTAAATATGGTTTGCACTTGACGGTAGACCTTTGAGGGGAAAGGGGCGCTAGAAGGGGCTAGGCAATTTACTTCACTTTTATCTGCTAGGACATGTTATTTTGTTTCTTTTGCGATCAAATTTTGCTTTTTAATTTCTCAGTTTATGCCTTCAAACAAATCTCATCAAAATATTCTTTTACTGCCTTATTGCTCTTTGATGCGCGCAGAAAGCCGACTAATCCGATTAACTTCTTGCTTAACATCGATGAATCTAATTTGAATTAGAATCGCTGTCTAAAGCAGATTCTTTTTCCTTCCTCATCAAACATTGCGTTCCATAGTCAGCGAAAAAATTTTGCATACTCATGCCTGTTGTGATGTCATGAATTGGTACGGAATCAAACGGAATAAATTGTATTTTTCCGAATAAGGAAAATTGGGAAGAAATATTTGGGGCTCGTCTTTATTGCGTGAAGTAGTTCTCATTTCTTCAATAAAACCGATTTCGAGCAATATCTCTGTAAAGGCATGCGTACATTGCAGTACTTGGGTTAACAGTTTTAAGCATCTTGGCTAAGACGAGAGGCTTCAGCCCTCTTAACCATTCTCCTGAAGAGTAGCGTAGCCAGGGGCGGGGGGCTCGAGCCCCCCCATTGGCCTGTAAAGTATGCAAAATCGCAGCCTTTTGGTGCTTCTGAGGCCGATTTTTGCTGAAAAAATAAAAACAGCCCCCCAAAGAAATTTGGGTGCCGAAGTTGCGAAGTAGATGCCGTGATTCGACCTGAAAAAGCGTTTAAAGTTCCGATTTTGACCGCAAAATCCGTTTCGGCAAAGACCTTTTTTTTTTTTTTTTTCGAGATTACCTGTTTTTGGGCTGAAAAAGCGTTTGAATTTCCGATGTTGGCCAAAATTTTTGGGTCGAAACAATGAAAATTCGGGTCAAGGTCGCTTGCGGTTGTCTCACTTTTTCAAAATAGCCCTTCCCCCCTTTTTTTCAAATTCTGGTTACGCGCCTGCTCCTGAATCCCTGACTGTTTAATACCGTTCGCGCCAGTGACTGCTGTTGATTACCGATATATCGTACAGTAGCCTAGTCATTCTCATTGGAAAAACATGATGGACTACGAACAAGCTGAAACACTACCTATTGTCAAAATTTTAGGTTTTAAAGAATTATATGGGCATTTTGTTTGACTTTGGCAAGATTATTTGTTTCAGAAAAGTCGGAGCTGGAACTTTAGATTTTTTGTTGCTCCGGCTCTAGCTCCCAACAATTGCAGTCAGAGGATTCGGCTCCGGCAAAAATGACTGGCTTTGGGTTTCCAACTTCCGCTACGCAAGCTTAATTTCCATCACTCTCAACAGTCTCTTTTATCCATATGGGCTTTTCTAAGGGACTATAATTGAATTTTGTTCAATTGGAAACAATCTTATTGATTACCTGCATCTAACAATTTTGAAACATTGAAAGTTTGATTTTTTATAATAGTATGCTGGTTTATTTAAGTAAAATGCAAAATTAAAGTTAATATGACTATTCTTCTAGATCCAGGCCCAAACAAGATGCAGTAAACACAGCATAAATATGCTTTGATCAAAATTTTCTCTCTACAGTATTTCTTATATACTGGCAAAACAGTTGTTATAACTTTCACATAACCTTGATTTAAAAAAACAATGTTTTGGAGCGGCGTTTTGTTTTGAGAAAATCTTCGATTTACAAAAACAAAAACAATTTTACAAAAACAAAAAACAAGTTTTATTGGAGATGCTGTATTTTTCAAGACAAAAAGTCAAATTGAAAGAAAACACTTGCACATCTTGATATTTTACTACAAAAAAATTAATGATAAGTATGCAAGAAGCAGATGGTTCCCTTTTTTAATAACAATCGCGATGTTTTGACGCAGAAGCCATGAAAAACTGAGTACGGGTAAAAGATCTAGGCAAACAAGCAGTATTACGCAAACTATTGCCTAAACTTTATCATCTTAGCATATCTAATTTTATTATTGTAGTATCAGCAACACTGATCTGGACAACTTTGCAGTCTAAATCAACCTGCACTATTACTCCGATGTTTGCGATGGAGATTCGTGTTATCCTTTCAAACTTCGTTTATACAGTGTTACAATTTGTACCCGCAGTTGCCAAAAGCTACAAAACAAACAATTGGGCTGATCGTAAATTTTGTCCTAAAAAGATTCATCATTAATCTCAAAAAACAAAGTTTTTTTTTCTATTACAAAATAAAGCTGTATAGCAATGGTATCGAACTGTCGATGTCATTATTTCTGCAGCGTAACTTTTTGCAAGCGGGTTTGTGCTTTTGCTTTTACTTTATTGTGCTTGGTTAATGAAATATCTCATTTTGCAAAATGACCATTTACACCAAATAAAGTCAGTTTGTTTTTTGTTGTTTTTTGTATTGAACCAGTTTTGAACAGTTAAACCTAGAAAGTTCAAACTTTGAAGTAGAAATCAGCAAAATTTAGTTCCATATAAAATTTTGGGTACAATGTTTGGAGTTTCCTTTAAACATAGCTACAAAATTTGAAATTTTAAACCAAATTTTGAAAAAGATTGATGCGAAAAAAAAGATGACAGTTTTGGAAGCGACATGCTGAGAGGTCTTCAAAACTAACCCGATATTTTTTTTGTTTAAATTCAATACTACAGTAAGTTTTTTTTGCACAATTAGTTAAATATAGATTTTAAATCCCACCCCCAAAAAAAACAAAAAAAACGCTACTTAAAGTGAGGTTATTATTTTGCTTCAGAAAAAAATCAAAAAATTGTTCTTTTTATTTATAAAAAAAAGAAAAAATCATCAAAAGCAATTCACGACTATCTGTTACAATCAGTTGTTACCCTGAGCAACATCTTTTGGATGGTTGAATAGCAAGCATCTTTGTTTTGTGTCTATAGTACAAGGGAAACTTCAATAACTCAAAAAATAGCTTTCTGTCGCAAAGGATTAAGATGTAGCTTGTTCCAATTACTTTTCTGCTGGATTTTAGTCTTCGTAAAAATTTAAGTTTTTATAATTGTTCTTTTGTAGCCTCAGCGAAGAAATTGGCGATTTTTTTGTCACGAGAATTAAGTTGACGTAGAATATGACCAACGTTTTGCTTCAGTATAATATTCCTTTTAACGATTTCGGCTTAACAATCTGCGCCTTAATCACTTGTCTTTATAGATTTGCTTTTAAATATCTTCAAACCTTTTTCTTTTTTTTAACCTCTATTGCTGTGATTTATTCAAGCAGTGAAATTTAGGCTACCCACTCATTCTTCTTTGGGCAGAAATGCGACAAAACTCGTGAGCTTAAAAATTATCCTCGTAATTATAATAACAACTCCTACAAAATGACTAAGATACCAGCTTCAAAGTAATCAAATAAATCACATCTTCATTATACTCGTTGTTTTATTCCGAATCGCGTGATGAGTTTTGGGGCCCATATCCGCGTAATTGCACCTGGGCCTTGTTCTTGCACCTTTCTCGATTCCCAAACTGGCAATGCTGAGTTGTGCCCTTGAAAAAGTCATTATTAATAATTATCGAGGCCAAGTATCAACTTGTTACGGTGGCCCAACCTAACCAAAGATTTACAACCAGAACCATCAAAACTTGTCTGCGTTGGTGTGGTTGAACAAACGCAGAGGTCGGGGTTCATACACAATTACGCATGAATGAAACTGAAAATAAAAAATCACAAACCGACACTGAAAGCTAAAAATTGCAAAACCTAATACCTTATTATGGTCTAACACTAACGCGCATAGGCTACCTAAAAGTAATATCGGTATCAGAGGTGGAGTCGAGGACACAAGGCTCGAGGCCAAGGCCAAGGACACAAAAAAAATTCGAGGCCAAGGACAGCCTTTCCGAGGACAGACACTCTCGAGGCCAAGGACAGGAATGCTCGAGGCCAAGGACCAAGGACACAAGCGCAAGTGCTCTCCAAAAAAAAAAAAAGTCTTCACAAAAATTTTTCAGGCGATCTCCAAAAAAAAAAAAAAAAAGGTCTTCACAAAAATTTTTCTAGCGATCTCCACAAAAAAACGTTTTCTAAAAAATTTTTCAAGCGCTCCACAAAATTTTAACAATTCCAAAAATAGTGCTGTCCTCGAGCCGAGGACAGGCCAATTTTCGAGGACTTGAGGTCTCGAGGCCAAGGCCAAGGACTTGACCTTCGAAGCCAAGGCCAAGGACTTCAAAATGTGTCCTCGAGGCCAAGGACGTCCTCGAGGACTCCATCTCTGATCGGTATCAACTAGAACAACAAATCCATGAACAGAGAATGAACATAACGAGAGCAACAAAATTGTACGTTACGTGAAGAAAAAGCGTTTTTTCAAATAAGTTACGTAAATCAGTGGTCGGCAACTACCGCTATAAAGCCGGTTCGCAAAACATTTTCCGTTTTTAACCGGTCCGCATTGTAAACAAGGTTATCGATCCCTGGCGTAAATGACATTAAGTAAAACAGTTTAGCAATTTTGCCTTTGAGTTCAATGCCTGTTTCTTTCAAAGAAAATATTTTCTGAACAGGTAGCAGCTGTAAAAACATTATAAGATATAATCGATTAAATGTCATAAATCAAAACAAAACATAAATCAAAACGCAACAAAAAAGGTACTGCATGAGCTTAAGACCAGAGCAGTGAAATGCGTTGAACTTTTTATTCAATTTCAAGTCCGAGTTGGAGTTCAGCTTGTTCTTGCAAATCCCAGTTTATGTTTAAGTTTTCTAATTTTTTTGAGTTCAGCTAACAAAAACACTAAGCTTACTTTTGACTTACCGGTAATCGCTTTATTTTTGTATGTAATGGTGTTTTCCTAGGTTGCAACGGCATCAACAAATGAATGCTATCTCGATTTACACAGCTTGATCAACTAGAAATATACTTTTGGACAACTTTTAATCTTTAAATTTCTTAATGATTAACTCAAACAAATTTATTCGAGTTCGAGGTCAGAAAAAATTTTTTTCCAGCTCAAGTTTGAGTTCGACAAAACAATCAAGTTTTTCGAGTTTGCGATACTTCCTAAAACAAACCAAAAGTCTTATTATTCTTGTACGATTTTATTGGTGTTCAAATGACAAAAAATAGCATACTGTCACAAAATTTCTATGCATTGCTGGGAAAACCGCTTTGTAATCAAGTCTAATCTTTTGTTATACTCGATATAATACGCCGAAGCGTGTAACGAGTTTGTGGGGCCCATTTCCGCGTCATTGTGCACGAACAACACAGCTTCTTTGGAAGAAATGTCGCAGCAGGGACAAACCATTGGCAACACTGTGTTCGATATGACCGCCCAAGATTTGAGCCTCTAATCTCCAGCTTCCGAGACGAACGCGTTATCGCTCGACCTACTGACCAGTTTTTAGTTAAGTTTATTGCATTTACTGTCATAACTCGTTCTTTTCTGGAGCTGGAGGCCTAGATTCAAATTTCGGGCCGGTCAAATCGAACACAGTGTTGCCAACGCTTTACAACCTCTAGAGTATTTTTCGGAAAAGAGCTGTGTTGCCCGGGAGCAATTACGCAGCTATGGGTTCCAAAACTCATTACACGCTCATTACGGTACGGTCTACTCTCGGCGTAATTGTTGTAAGCGTACAACCGTAACCTTTGTTTATTTTAAGTAACAGCAGCTTGTACGCTGACAAAACGCTACGCCGGTTCTGCTTCATTATAATAAACTACAAAATAAGCTCGCACGCTCACATTTTTAACCCATTTGAACCGAAAGTAGACATACTTTCAGCTTTGATCTTAAAACTTATAAGCGTCATAAATAAACTTAAATATCTTATTAAAATTTATTTTTTTGAAATTGGGTGTCTACTTTTTGAGATAAATGCCGTCCTATATATAGGATGCTAGGCAAATCCGTTATCAAAAATTCGTAAATTGCGCTTGCGCACAAAGCGCTTGACTGCGATGCGATACAATTACGGCATTTCCATTAGTCGTTACTTTCAAGGTAATAAGTATGCTGATAGCATAGAATTACAAAACAAGCTTGTAATATTTTGTTTTATTGAAGTTTTGATTGCACTTAACGACAAAATCCTAAGCAACAGCATGACTAAAATAACCTACAGTCTTTACCGAATGTGATATTCTTTGAAGCATTTTACATGAAGTCCGATATCACATTTTTATATCTTGTAATGGTTTTTGCATGGCAATGAGCGCAGCGGGTTTGCTTGACTTGAGGTACAACCCAGTGGTTATTACCATCATAACGATAATCAGATAGAGTTTGTTGAAGTCTCCCTCGCAGTCCTTTATGAGGCGGCTTGGCATACTGAGACCAGTAAGTCCTGGCAATATATCTTCGAAAGTGTAGTAAATCCATCGGATTTTCATCACAAATTTTTTGCAATCGCCATGCATTGTTGATGGAAATATCAAACATACAGAAAACCAGGCAAAAATACTACTTTTTACCTCGCATTCTGTCTACGCTTTCCATATTTTCGTTATAGAGCTTGAACAAGTATGGCTGTTCAATTTGCACGCGCTTCTTTTCAGAGGATGAATACCGAGAAGCGTTAAAAATGGGATGAACTCCCGCCGCATTTATGCACAAATTTACCACACTATTGACATTCCATTTGCAAACAATTACACCATGGTTCGTATCGGTGTTGAAATCGTAGTTGCCTCTTCCTTGTTTTTTCAAAGCATCGTTAGAAATCAGCGGGCATTTTTCGGTTCTATTTTCACGAATTGTTCCTGTTGCTTTCACAAATTTGGCTTTCAATGTCATTACCAGTTTTACGCTATTGAAGAAGTTATCGTAGCATAAGTGGAAAAATTTTTTGCCAAGGCTAGCTAAAACATCCGCAAACTTGGTGACAAGATTTCCTCCGAGCCCCAAGTTATTTTCTTGTGTCAGAGATGAATCAACTTTGCCTTGATAAGGATCAAACCAAACCAAGTACCCCAGCGCAGTGGTACCACACCAAATCTTGAAACCAAACCGCATAGGTTTACCTCTCAAAAACTGCTTGCAATCATGGCGCCCATAATAATCGCACATTGATTCGTCAAAGCTGTAAAACTCTTCATTCGGCGCATATTGTTGAAAGTTTTTATTCAGAAGTTTTATTAGAGGTCTGACCTTCACGAACTTATCCGTGTCATCTCAGCAATTGTTGTCAGCTAAATGAAAGTTAGCAAAATTGCTTCAAACTTATCTCTTCTCATAGCATTTGCGACTAGGGCATGATGCGTGTCAGTAGCATTTTCCCAGAAAAAAGTCTACGTCTTGCCGGAGCAAGATATCCAGATAAAACCAATGTTCCAATAAAACATTTTATGTCATTTCTGTCCACAATCAAGCTTCGATTCTTTTTAGAAGCCTATCTATTTGTTTCTTCTACAATCAGATTAAAAACCTCATGATCAAAGAAAAGTTCAAAGTAGCCTTTTGGGGTTAGCTTTTAAGCTCGTATTTCTTCAATGATAATATCATCTGGCACCCACTCCGGTAAGTCACTTTTCAGATCTGTTTTGGCCCAGAACCGCGATGGTGTATCAGTTTGCTTTCTTTGTTTCTTTTTTGAAGGTTCTTCAACAGTCTCGTCATTTGGATTGCTGCTTTCGTCAAGAATAGCTGGCGCTAAAAGCATGCTTTCCGGCAAGTTATTGACAGTTCCGGCGCCATCTTCATCTCCTGAATCTTCGTCTGTGATATAACCCGTGGCATTTGTCGGCGGAAGTGTTGTGACGGAAAATTGTCCGCCTTCATTTCGATACGACCATACGTTTTCTTCTGCTAAATCTAATAGTCTACTCAATGTTGCGGGAGTCTTATTCTTACCATAAAATCGAGTAGACTTCATGTTAGATTTTCAAATACTCTGTAATAAAAAAGCGTTATTTTTTATATGCTCTTATAATTGCGAAAAGTTTCAGCAAAAAATAGACTTTTATCAATTTTCTGACCACGCAAATACGGTGCCAATTGTTTTTTCGAAATTGTGTCAAATGCAACTTATTATTTTTTGTCGATGCAACAACAGTACAGTAACTCAATCATATCACTTCGATACAGTAAGCTGCATTATCAATTATCATACTACGAGGTATATAACTTGAAAATCCTACGAAACTACGAGTATTAGTACGGTAACTCAGATAATCTGCGCTCACCTTCATGGGCGTGGCGTGACCCATGTAAATGACAATGTTCATAATAAATCTGCATGCAAATCTCAAAGTTGTTTTCTTTTCTCAATATAGTTTAAAAGAATTCCGGTACTATTGAAATAATTACTGTAGAAGAACAATAAAATTATTTTGAAATCAATATATCAACAATAAATATTTAAAATCAAAGGTTTGATGGCAAATAATTTTTTATTGTTCTTATAATTACGAAATTCAGTGTAACTTTAGGTAGGTACGGTATTTTTTAGAACTATAGGAGAAGACAATCAACTTTGGAAACTACACGCAGCTTTATTGTAAGATCAATAAAAGTGCTTGACAATTGATGAAAAATAATTTTGTTGATGTCAAATGATGTCATTGTTCAGATAATTACCACTTATCAGAGTGTAAGCGTAAGAATAGCGGTTGGAATCTAACGCTTGCTTTTGTACCGCGTGAAAATCATTGCCGCTGCCGGGACCGCCATTTTGCTTTCGCTTGTGCTTAGCGACTTACATATAGGACACCGATATTTGAAACAAAATATACCGAAAACGGTAGAGAAAATAAAACAGCAAAAGTTATTTTAGAAATGGCTGTTATATATAGAATAAATACAACAACAAAAATTTTTCCAAACTTATTTGCAATAATGCGATAATTTAAAGAATTCCAAGTGCACCTTCATTTTTTTGGCCGAAGCAAAATTGCGCGTTTTCAAAAGCACGCCATATTCTAACCAGAAATAATTTTTTCAAAAATGAAAATAAAGCTTGCGCAAAAAATACTCATAGTTGCATTACAAGTTCATCTACCTCCATAAATGGGATGTGCGAAGCGCAATTTTAGTTTGAGTAGGTGTCCTACATGTAGGACGCTAGGCATAAATGGGTTAAGGACAATCTAGACCGGGCTTATTCTAAACAGCAGGCAAGGACATAATTACAGAGTGTTTCTTTTTCCAACGGCAACGTTGAGCTTGGCACCGAGGCAAATGTAGACTGATGTCAATACGTGATTGCAGGAAAAAGTGCTTCAAAATTGAGGCACGTCATATCAAAACTTTCAAGCGATCATGTCAATTAATTGTTTCGCAAAAAGGGTGCGCGACGACAAAACCTCACCGCGTGCTCACGTGATACGAAGCCATAAAAAGGTTATGAGAGCCACAGGAATAAACCTATAGAATGTATTTCTAATGATCATTGGATTTAACAAAACATTGGTTTCAGCTTTCAACAAATTAGTTTAATAAAAAATAATTTTTAAAGAAACAAAAACAAAGAAATTTAGGAACCCCTGCAGTTCGTTTGTGGTTTTAAAATACAAGCCCTATGTAAGGTTAAATAAAATACGGCTCACGTGTAGCACATATTAATTATTCACGGTTCGCTTCAGGTGAAAAAAATTTTCATTGTCTTTGAATTCTTATCCCTTCTTTGTTGCTGAGAATTTCACCTTTTGACTTTCAGTTTAAATATTTTACTAGAGCTAGAATTAACTCGTTAAATAGTTTTTGTGCTTGTCGGTTATCCACCGGGAATCCAGAATTTTTTTGAAACAAGGTAAACTTGTCAGAATCAATTCTTATGAATTAACTATGGGGCGCATAATATGAATAAAACAGTACTATGATTTAATTATTTTAAAACTACCTTTTTTTACAGTTTCTAAATTTTGTTTTGAGTATTCAGCCGTTTTGCTCAAGCAAATCGATTTGCTATTTTTCAATTTGGTAAAACCAATTTTCTTGTTTTACCAATTTTTTGCAATGCTGATAATTTCAGCCGGGATCAAACTGTTCAGCAAACTTGCGGAGGTCCGTAATGATATGAAGAAAACCATTTTATACATGTCAGCAACTTTAGTCAATTTTTTCTTTTCTTCGTTACCTACTTCATTTTCAGAATTAGAGCCGTCAAGTCCAAGTGATCTAAAATCTACAAGTATGGGAAATTGTCTGGAAAATGCTCAAAGTGACTTCTCAAGTAAGTCTAATATAGGGATGGGCATTTCAGAATAGTTGGCTATCCTAGAATTATTCCGAATAGCTGAAACCGGATCCAGAATATTGAATCCTATTATGGTTTAAACTAACTGAATTTGCTGATAAAGTAAACTACCGGTCAACCATCACTGATATCCAGAAAAAATTTATTCAACGATGCTTCATTAAAGTAGCACTTTATTGCAGTGCATGACATTAAGTGCTTTTAAACGTTCTCCAATTAGTTGCGTTCTTAATTCGCTGATAGTCAAGCCTGCACTGAAGAAACACCATTTGGAAGAAACTGATGTTGCAGGAATGCAAACGTATTTTGAAGCAAGTTGCTTCAAGTGGGGAAGTTGAGAATTTGTGGACCACCATTTTATGTGTCCAGCTTAAAGGCTTAAAAAGTTAGAATTTTAGGGGGTCTCGTTTGGGGTAAACTTTTCTTCATTATTGCCTACCGTAAAAACTTCATGTTTCTAGCGTAAGTGGTTAAAAAGCTTGACTTTTGACGGTTCCGTTTGGGGGTACCCCCATTTTGGTGCTTTCAAATTCTGTTAAATGTTACATTTTTTTATATTCACTGTACTAACCTTAAAATTTTCATGTGTCTAACTTAAAAAGTTAATAAGTTTTAATTTTGGAGGGATCGTTTGGAAAAAAACCCATCAGGACACTCCTAATTTTTGTTAGGGTTAATTTATTTTTGGTATCTACCCAATCCAAAAATCTGATCCATCTAGCTCTAACGGTTTAAAAGTTCAAAAGTTTGGAGGACCCAATTGAGGGAGATCCCCCAACCTGTGGCCCCCTGCAAACCAATAAAATTTTTAAAAATCCGCTTCTCGCTTTTTGCTATATCAGATTACCAGTTATCGCAAGGGCTCAGGAACATCGCTAATTCGCTGGCGATGAAGGAAGTGCCAAAGACATGGTAAATCAAACTTGATATTTAGGAAACATTTGTGTTAATGGTTTCCTGATGTTTTCATAATTTTTCTTTTTTTTCTTTTTTTATATTGTTCTACTAAAGACAATGTTAATGAATTTTTGATTCTATATATGTTTATATTAAGTATCCCCCGTTGTGCCTATTTTCAGGTGAAACAAACTGTTTGGTTTTGTCGGATTTTACTTTCTTAATGTTTTGATGCTGTGATAATGTGCTGTGATATTTGCTCTCACTCTTCATTGTTGAGCAATGAGCACTTTTTGAAACCCTGGTATCAATCACAAACAGAAGTTTAGTTCCAAATTTTTTCCCTCTAAAATCTTGTTTTCCCCCCTTGAAGATACTGTAATACTTGTAGTAGTTTTCCATATTCGGATAAAGTATTCTTGATAACACCCTTGATCTGGTAGTAGCAAGGTGTTATCATATTTTTGTTTCCGAATCTCAATTTACCAGCATGTCATTGGCAATAAGTGAAAAGTTCTGATTAAGAAAATTGTAGCCATCTTCGTTTATTTTGAAAAAAAATCGAATAAACATAAGTTACAAAGTTATAACGATAGTTGCGTGTGGACTGCTTTTGAACGTCAAATATTATAATTATATTAACTTGCACATTGTTACTTCACTGATTGCAAGGCAACACGAGCACGAGGTACCGATTACACACGTGCTGCTTACGTGCTTGATAACGTCAAGAAACGATACACGCAGCTTCGGTCTTGGGTCAAATCAGTAATGATCCCGTAAGATGGGAAGACACCAGTTTTGGGTGGTTGTTTATTTGGCTGTAATATTGTTTAGACTTCATTTGGATGATGCCACCGTACTTTGAACGATTGCTGTTTGAAAAAGGTAAAGATGCACATTCAAATATCTTAGTGTTCAAGGAGTAGTACACTGGTTGTAAAATAATGCCGAAATATGTACAGATAATGCTGCGATTTCAACAGTATTCACTAGTCTAGGGATGGATGTTACAGTAAGTTGCAAGTTCAATATTGAACTAATTACACATTTATTCTCTTAATGCAAAATTTTAACGTTTAGTTTTCATAATTTTCATAATTATTTCCCAGATTACAGTAGCACCTGATGAGTATTGAGGACAAAGCAGACTGTTGTGCTTTTAATCTTTCACTGTGATTTTTTATTGTTCTATTTATGTCCTTGTCATAGAGCAAGCGAAAGCGGCGCTATGCTAATCTGCATCCGCTTAGAAGTTGACCATTTCCTAACTTTTGCGGTACCTTTTTTTTGAACTTTGTTCAGTTGAATTTGTTGCTTCTTTGAAGCCACAAAGCAAAGATAATAGCAGTAAATTGATTAATCCAGGAAAATAACAACGTGACCAAGGTGGAGGTTGAACCTATATCGTGGGATTACGGTCGTCAACCCTTTGAACGTTCGGTGTAAAGTTCAGTGTACGTCCAGTGTAAAGCTGCCCAAGAGTGTAGCAAGTTGGTTGGGCGTGCATTATTTCAACGTCATTGCACCTGGCAATACATCTCCTTTTGAAGAAATGTTGCAGCTGTAGTAAGCCGTTAGCAGCAATGTAATCAATTGACTGGCCCAAAATCGGAGCCTCAGACCTCTCGTTCCAGATACATATTATGCGTTACGACTCACCAACTAGCTGGTATTCCGACCTATAACTTTTAAGAATCAACAGCTTGTGTTTCTCAAGTTATGACTTTTTAATCTTCAAAAGCTAGAGTGTAGAACCACTCTCGATTTTTATAAGTACGCTTCCAATCGGACTTGAGCTTAAGTCATTCTCGTGATACCCACTTTTATGTTTCGGGTCTGCGTCATCGGTTCATACAAACACGCAAAGAGATGACGTCATAAATTTGCATCTTATCTTTGCCTTTTTTTGCCTTCATTTAAGTTATCACTGTGTCTTGTACTTTTCATTTCGTAAAAAATGGTTTACCTAATCGATTCTTGCCTACTTTTCGTCCTGTTTGCTTTTCTTACCCGAGGTCTCAATCAAGGTACTAGCAAACGTTTATCATGATGTACAATGACTTGAAACAAATGTACAATATTTTATAAATAAACGATACTTTTTAAAATTTTGTTTGATTTCATTGATGTCAGATGTCAGCCAACAAGAACAAAACAAGGCTGTTCAATGCTTTAAATTTAGCGACGATTTTTTGTAGCCATTCATAGATTAAAATAAATGTTATCGGTAGTATTTTAAAAACTACTCCTTCCACACACTCGCTATAGATGCTTGGATGAAAAGTAACAACAACGGTTGAACAGGGCCTTTGCCATCTCGGTGCTAATTTTTATAATAGTGATTGTCTCAGATTTTAGCTTGCCATTGTCCCATGGGAGAGCCATGATTAAATGCCTTTTCAAAATATGCTTACACTTCCCCAATTAATAAGCTACTTGTAACGTAATTAGTTCACTTCAAGTTCCATGTTACTTTACTAATGCTTTTGCAGAGAATGGAACTTGATAATTCACTCTATTTTTTAGACTACCATTTAAATCACTGCATATCAGGCCCATTTTTTTGCATAGAAAAAACTTTCTCTGTCGTTAGGCACTTTGGGTAAATTTGATCTTTATATTTTTCTTATTTTAACCTTCGATAAGAAATTATGACTCAACATAATTGGAATGATGTGATAAAATTTATTTGTATTTTGCTTAATAATCGAAATTGGTATTGCCCTCCATCATCTAAAAAAGATTCGTAAGGATTGGTAAGGTTATTTCATTAAAATTAGCTTGTGAATTAGCACTTAGTTTCATTGAAAACTAAACAATGTTTCATGCATTTGTAAATATTCAGGGTGATTCAAATGAAATTATATTCCTGTTTTTATAATGAATCACGTTTCCTTAATTCTTATGCAATATAGCATGGCAATCAGTTTCATTGTCAAACGCTACTCGGCAGTGAAAAAAACTGCACGAACTTTCACTCTCGGTTAAACTGGAATCTAAACTCGTATGTTTTGTGTATCTTTACCCTCAAGTAACGGTAAAAAGCGGCGGCGCTATCGTTTTGGACGAATCTGTACCGGTACCGAAGTTAAAATTTCATTCTATTTAAATTTGCTGCTTGTTCGAAGGCCACTAATGAAAGTAATAATTGCAAAAAGCCTTATTTACAACAACAACAACAACAACGTATCAAGTTGCGCGTTGAACCCAGACCCGCAAGTGGGGTTGTATAAACGACGCTCTCATGCACTTGAGCAGCATGCTTCAGTTGATGAATTTACTGATCACCAAACGAGTGAGAACAGATCCCTACAAAATGGGTATTAAACATCAAAGGACCTTTTTTGCTAGTCAATGGACTTTCTGCCAAACAACCAATTGACCTAGAGCATGATTATGGTACTACCTTCATAGTTTTATTCTAAGTAAAAGCGATGTGTTTAAAACAAAATACAGTTGAATAAAAATAATTTAATCAGGTTTATTTACAAATACCGAACTCACTTTAATTTGATGAAGTAACACCACAAGCAACAACCAAATAAAATGCTATATCATGCATTTTTCTATTTCCTAAATCACTACAATGAAAAAATACAAAACGGTTCACAGTCACACCTAATTTTTTCACGGGAAAATCGCGGTTCAAGTTATTACTAATCCAAATTGCCGGGCTAGTTATCGAAAAACGAATAAAAAACAGCGGAACATCTTAAAATTCCAAGCAAAAAAAGGTTACCGCCTTACCGGTGTATTAATCTTACGAAAAAAGACTGCAAATTACAGAAAAAAGTAAAGCCCAAAGTAATTGCCCACTAGACCCATTGGTTGTTAATCCGGCCCTGATTGCCATTTAAGCTGGTAAAGTCGCAAACAATTTGTTGAAAACAATGTCTAGAGAAATCAATTGAAAAGCTACGTACATTAGAACAGTCTATATAATATCTTTAAAGATACACTCGTACTATTTTGCGGAACCCGCTTCCTAGTAGCGTTGTTGTGTCTTGGGATTAAATGCTTTACGATGGTTATTGTTTCTACCTGATGGCTTCAAACAAACACTTAATTCGGTGGACATGAATGAAAAGAAATCCACCGAATTCGGTGCCGGAGCTGGAGGGGGCAGAAGGGGTAGCTATCTCTCTGCTCTTTTACCAGGAGGGCAAGGAAGGCAGTACGGCCCGACTAAACTGACGATACGCAAAAGAGTACTGTAGTAGCATAAGCAAATATTGTGATGATTAAAGTTTAGTGTTTTGTGAAACCAAAAGAGCCTTTTGCTGAAAACGAAAAAAAAATTTTTGTCGATCCAAAATACCTAACAATTTTTAATTTATTAAAAAATATCTTTTTTTATTATAAACAAATACTCTCCATTAAGCGACGCTAAAAAGTTAATTAAAATCAATAAAAAACAAAGTAAAAGAAACTATTTTACCAAACGTTTTTGTCTAGTTTTTATTAATTCTAACCCAACTCCTTTAAAACTAACTCAAACCTTAATCTTAATCCTCAAAAAAGCAAATAAAAAAAGCGCGGATGAATATTTTTCATTTTCGTTTTATTCTCGTTAATTTGAAAATTTTTAATGAAATAGTCACTACCTAACAAATTGCGTGTGTTAAATGAGTTCTAAATAACGTAAAAGAAATGAACAATCTTGTGAAATGCATTTGGTTGACCTGTGACATTTGGTTTAGTTTCGTCAGTCTAAACTGACCCTAGGAAGATAGGATGCAACAAAATTTCATATCTAGAACTCAAGAATCTTATGTCTGTAAGCCTAAGCACAACTTTCAAGACATTCAAGTTTTTAACTTTGTTAGCAGAGGTGGGAAGCGCAAGTCATAAAAGTTGCGCCGCAAGCACACACGCAACTACTCTGAAAATCTTGCGCTACAAGCGTTTCCGCAAGCCCCAAAAAATAATTGCGCCGCAAACGCAACCGCTAGCGCAAGCGCAAGTGTGACGTTTTGAAATGTATGATTGTAATTGACTCACTGCTCAAACCTCAGTAGGTTACGGTTCAAAACTAATATTTAAAACAAATTATGCTCGCTACAAAATTAGTAAACAAAAAATTAATGATTCCCTTTAAAAAATATAAGCATTTGAAAATGCGCATCGCTTAACCTCTTTGGGCGAAGAACATTTTATACCTAACCAAAAAATACTTTCTACACTCACACTCTAGGAACCGTAGCGTTGAAAAATTCTACTAGTAAAGTCTGCATGTGGTGGTAAGTGAACGACTTCGGAGTCACTGTTTTTTTCTAATGGCTTATCAAGGAAATTCTTAACAAGCTTCGATACATATTTGTGCTTCTGGAACAACTAGCTTCACTCTCTGACAAATGGAGCACGCTAAGAACTCATCCTGTTTTTGTTTAAAGAAATTGAACCATCCAAAATTTACTTATAAAAGCTTTACCTATGCTGTCGCTCCTGTTTGCAATAACTTTCAAGTTTTCCCAGACTAGCAAAAAAGTTGTAATCAATAGTTTTTGTTGTTTTTTGTTTTTAAATTACGGTAAAAAAGGATTGTCACGAGTAACGCGGTTAATACCCAGAGTAAGTTTACGATTGCTTAAAAACGACTTGCGTATTTCTAAAGACAATTACGAAAGCAATTTTTCTGTTTAGCATTTGATTTTACTATCATTTTTTAACTTACTCAAATGGAAATTTTTCTTTGAAAAACCGGCAAAAAATATTTTGTGGAGAAAAACGTTTCAGCGAAAGATGACTCCTGCTGTAAATTCAATAGAAGTATTGCAAGCAGTAGACCGCCCCCTCAATTGAAATGCCACCAATGATAAAAATAATAACAACAAAGCGTATTGTTTTTTTCAGTTTCAGTTTCTTTACGCATTTTCGCGTACAAAAATAAACGTGTACAACAGACCAATATTAACGACAAAGTAGGTGGCGTGGGCCCCCTCAAATCAAATTTTTGCCATCCAATTTAAATCTATAACTCGTATTCATGACAAAACAAAAATTTCCAAAGGCAAATATTCGATTGATTAATTACTGCCAAAAATATTGCAGGAGCCAATGTACTTTGCTTCTCCAACCTGGGCCTAAGTCACTTACAAAACTTTATCCCCAAATTCAAGATTTTAAACGAGTTTTGGACTTGAACTTTAAGTAAAAGGAAGACTCATCAATTTAATTGCTTCAATTGGCGTTCGATTCTTAAAAATTCAGTTAATTTAAATGGCTCTAAAAACGTGCAAAATGTAATCCAAATGGCATTAAAATAGCTACTTTTTTCCAAAAAAAAAAAATTCGAAAAAATTGCCCAGCGGCGGCCCCCAGACCCCTGTCTGTGATACGTTTGGACTAAACTAGTTTGCTCACTTCGTCACCCAACATAGACAACTTTGGAAATCTTTTTAACTTCAGGTTTAAGTCATTCTTCTTCAGCAAAACCCAGGTTACGTACCAACCCAGGCCTCGGCTTCTGATCCTCCATTCTACGGTAGGCCTACCTTTTTCCCGCAGAAAATCCCTCTTTTTGAAAAATTTTGATGAAGTCACCATGTGTGATTTACGATTTGGTCTTCCTCCTCCAATCAAAAATCCTGGCTACGCCTACGTACCTCGTCAATGTTTTTTTGTTAACTTTAATTTCATTTGATTGAAAAGCAATCATCATAATCGTATTTGACTTGCGCTTGCGCGATTGCGCTCAAAATTGCTAAAATACTTGCAGCGCAAGCATCAGCGCAACTGTTTAAAAATAATTACGGTGCAAGGGCTATCGCAAGTGACACAGTTGCGCCGCAAGCTTGCGCAACAATTATTGCAGTGCAATCGCCCACCTCTGTTTGTTAGTAACGCTAGTTGTAACGATCGACGCTGGCGTTACCAAAGGCGGATTCAAGGGGTGCGGACCAGGGTTGGAAAAGTTACTTGTTTTTGCTTCAATTACAATTAAAATTACAACCTAAAATTTTCAATTACAATTATTCAAGTTCAAGTAATTGTAATTCAATTACAATTTTAAATACAATTACAATGAAAAGATCCTCAAAACATTGCGACCAATTCATTTACATACGAAGCCTCAAGTTTTGCTTATATCAACAATGTGGATTTGTTTTGTATATCTATATCAGCCTTATTAAAGCCCCATTTCTCTCTATCCTTGTTTTTTCATCAGTCTTTGCTTAACTTGAGTTTTTGCAGTACATAATTTTACTTCTAAGCAATTGTCTAGTATGTCATTGAATTCATCTCTCTTTCAGCAACATTATGGTTTTAGCTAAACCATAGATTATGCCGTAATTATTTGTGCAAAAGAAAATAGATTTAAACACAATTAAAAATTGTAAAAAAGTTGAAATTGTGTACGTGACAAATTCAAGTTACTACTACTATTCAACACTATTTTAACTTTCACCAATAATATTACATATTTAGCATTGGATCATTCAAAATAAAACCATTAGTGTCGCTTTGACATGCACACAAGAGCAAACGGGCAAAAAAGCTCAAAAAATCTTAATATCACATAATAGCATTGAAGTAACAATCAAAGGGCGTAGTCAGGTGGGGCCCAGGGCCCCCCCCCCAATCGACTGCCATTAATAATAAAAATGTGACAAAAAAGTCTTGTTTCTTTATTTTTAATTTCTTCTAGCATCTGCGCATACAACAGTACACGCATACAACAGTAATTAACAATAATATTGACAACCAGGAAGCCGGGGCCCCATCAATTCGATTTTGCCAACTAACTGAAATGTATAACCCTGGTAAAATTAAGAGGTTTTGTCCTGAAACTTGCTACCTTAGGCCTTCATCTCACCTTTTTATAAACGTAATGCAATAACCAGGGCCGGATTTACCTTATGACCGAGTGCCAGGGCCCCAAGCTCTGATGGTAAGACTTTTTTTGGTCTTTACTTATATTTGGCTAAAAAATATTGCGAAAATCCCCACAGTACCAGGGGCCTCGCGCAATGTAAATCCGGCCTGGGAATAACATGGTTAGAACGCGTAACCACCTAATGTACCATTTTTCAATAACAATTCATCTCCACCTTGCTAATTTTTACGAGAAAATAATTAAAAAAAAAAACAAGCTAGGGAAATGATCATTGAAAATATTGAATTTGAATTGAGAGGTCCTACGCCTCCTGGCCGTACACGTACTCCTATAACTGGTTAATTTCATGACAAAACAAAAATCTCTTCGGAAAATCTTCCAGTGGATCATTATTTACTGCTAAAACATTGCAGGAGGCAATGATTCTTACTTCCTCTATCTAGGCCTAATAAATCACTCACAATTAAAATTCAACCACAAATTGCAAGATTTTTAACGTATTTTGGACTTAAATTGCAAGTAAAAGGAGGATTAAACAATTCAATTTTTTAGATTGGATTTTAAATGTTAAAAATGTAGTTCGTTCAAATGGCTCTGAACACATCCAATATGTGATCCAATGGCATTAAAATAGCAAGATTTTATTTCAAAAAATTACAAAAAATCTCCCAGCGGCTGGGGGCTTGGCCCCCAGACTCCCGTTTGTGATACTTTTGAGTTACATCAGCTTACTCAACTCGTCTCCCAAGTTGGACAATTGCACTTTTTGTTAGGCCGATTAGTTTACATCTACCTTTAGCAAAATTCTAGTTAATTGCCAACAAAACGCCACGGTTTTAGATCTTCCATTCTACGATATCTTCGCCCCACAAAAAGTTCCTCTTTTGAAATTTCTGATGACGTCATTGCATGTGATTTGTGGTTTGGTCCCCCTCCAATCAAAAACCTCGGTTACGCCTATGGTTACTTACCACCGGTTAACAGTCACATCTGACGTCATAGGCCAATTCTATGCTACGCTATTTTTTGGCTTCGAGTTTGTGTGAGGTATGATTAGAGTACGTGCTAAGTTTAGGTTATCAATACGATTAATTTCAGAGGTGAAGTCCTTAAGGACGTCCTTGGTCTCGAGGACGTTCTCGAGGACACTTTTGAAGTCTTTGGCCTCGAAGCCTCAAGTCCTCGAAAATTGCTCTGTCCTCGGCTCGAGGACAGCACTATGTTTTGAATGGTTAAAATTATGTAGATCGGCTGAAAAAATTTTTTCTAGACCGCTTTTTTTGGAGATCGCCAAAAAAGATTTTTGAGAACCTTTTTTTGTTTTTGGAACACTTGCGTTTGTGTCTTTGGTTTTTGGCCTTGGCCTCAAGCATTCCTGTCCTTGGCCTTGAGCGTGTCTGTCCTCGGAAGAGCTGTCCTTGGCCTTGGATTTTTTTATGTCCTTGGCCTCAAACTTTGTGTCCTCGACTCCACCTCTGATTAACCCTATCTCTAAAACTAACTCTAACTATCCGTAACCTACTTTGATGTTTGGTTTGCCACGTCAGATGTAATTGCAACCGATAGAAAATTTCGATATCAATTTGCAACAGAAGGAAAATTTGATATTGGTCAAACACATTTTGTTATTATCTATCTTAGTAAATAATAGAGTAATTGTAACTGAAAACAGGCAGAAAATTTTTCAATTACAATTACAATTATCGACTTTTGAAAATTTTCAGTTACAATTACAATTACAGCAAAATCGTGTAATTAATTAAAATTTGGTCAATTACAATTACAATTTTTCCAAGCCTAGTGCGGATTTCCTCTTCTCAAACCGGAGAAATATAAGAAAAATTTCTAACGCATAAAATTCATTGCAATAACTAGAGCAAGATCCATTTCTTGTCCAGACTTAACAAAATAATACTCGGTGGGGGTAGGTTAAAACACCTCCAAAAAAATTTTTTTTTGTAAAAGCAAAACCGTATATGATTTTTTTATTTTATGATTTACCAGCTTGTAATAAAATGCTGAAATTTTACCATTACCGACCACCCTCATAGCCCATTTACGATGCCTGTTTTATCATGTTTTTGCATTGCTAATTCTTACGCCACGTTTTAAAATCATCAATTTGGGCTAAAATGGGCCTAAAATTAAGTTGTTTTTGCCAAAAAATTACAAGATCTCCCAGCGCTGGGGGCTCTGCCTCCAGACCCCGTGCCTCCGGCATTTAGAAGCGTTGCTCCCAAACCCCCATGGCCTTCGGCAGCTGAACCTGCTCCTACTAATTGATAATTCGTTTCCTGCTTTTTTGTAATGTTTATGCGACGTCCTCATCCTCAGTAATCTGGTTTCGTTGAGGTCTTGAATTGTTCGATAATATTAGCAGAGGTGGAGTCCTCGAGGACGTCCTTGGCCGCGAGGACACATTTTGAAGTCTTTGGCCTTGGCCTCGAAGCCTCAAGTCCTCAAAAATTGCCCTGTTCTTGGCTCGAGGAGAGCACTATTTTTTGAATGGTTAAAATTTTGTAGATTGGCTGAAAAATGTATTTCTAGACCGTGTTTTTCGGAGATCGCCGGTAAAATTTTTTTGAAGACCTTTTCTTGTTTTTAAAAACACTTGCGTTTGTGTCTTTGGTCCTTGGCCTCGAGCATTCCTATCCTTGGTCTGAGCCTCGGATTTTTTTTTCTGTCCTTGGCCTTGGTCTCGAGCATTTGTCCTTGACTCCATCTCTGAATATTAGAGATTTCAATGTTGGCGGTAATGACTGTACGTACAGTATTGAAAGTGCCCTTTGAAAAAGCTACCCCCCTGCCCTTCCGGCGTTCCGGCATCCCTGTTCACAGAAACATGGGATCACTGAAAACTTCTAAACAGGTGCGCAGTCTTCCAAAAACCAAGTACTGTATTTCTTGCAACGAAAAGTATAAGAATATATCAAATCATCCAATAATTAATTAGCGTTGATGCTAATGCAGAGACAGAATCACCATTTTTATGTTTGAAGCAAGCATATTAAGGGGCTAACTTAAATTCACCAACGACATATAATTTATTGCGCTAAATCATAGTCAATATTTAAAAAGATAAAGAGAAGAGGGTTGTCTATCCCTAATAAAAATGAATAATACACTTACCGTTACAAAATTTTCGTTACTGATTTTCCGACAGTTTTATTCAATTTGATCAAAAACAGTAAAGCCTTACTTGAACTTGTAAAATTGCCAAAAGCATTAGGACTTAGCAATAACTTCCATCGTCAGTAAAAGTGAAATCTTTTTCAAATCCAATCTATTTCAAAAGATTTCATTTTTGCTGATGATGACGTAGTTAAATACGAAACTTTTAGAAATTTACTGTATTAAATAAGACATCACTGTTTTTAATCAAAAAATTTGGAGTAACATAATATTTTTGAAGTTACGTTGCAGAAAGACCATATTGTAATTTAGTATTTTTTTTGATGTTCTTTTATTGGATGTCAAAAAAATAGACGTAAAATGACCTGATAAAAATACTAAAACTTGCACACTTACAAAGTTCTTGAGAACGTCCTTGGCCTCGAGAACACATTTTAAAGTCTTTGGCCTTGACCTCGACAGTCAAATACTTGGCCTCGAAGCCCCAAGTCCTCAAAAACAGCTTTGTCCTCGGCTAGAGGATAGCACTATTTTTTGAATTATTAAAATTGTATTGGAAAACGCCATAAACCTCTTGGAATAATGTGCGAAGACTTTTTTATTTTTCTCTTGCGGAGATCTCCTGAAAAAAATTTTTGAAGACCTTTTCCGTTTTTGGAGATCGCCTGGAAAAATTTTTTGAAGACCTTTTTTTTTGAGAACACTTGCAACTGTGTCCTTGGTCCTTGGCCTCTAGCATTCCAGTCCTTGGCCTCCAGAGGGCCTGTACTCGGAATGGGTGTCCTTGGTCTTGATCTCGGATTTTTTTTTGTGTCCTTGGCCTTGACCTCGAGCCTTATGTCCTCGACTCCACCTCTGCACAGTTACCATAAAATAGATGCATTCCGGAAGTTAAAAGTCACAACCAATCAAGAGCACTTTAAAAAAACTAAAACAATGAAAATAAAGTCACAATAAGCATATAGAAAAAAAAAACTTGCAAACTGGTATGTGTATTTTTCATTTTTATTAGGATATTTTTGGAAGTGTTTGATGATAGTTTCGTTGTTCGTCTTGGATGGCAGTTGGCGTGCTGCTTGGATTTAAAACCTAACGTGCTCAAGCTGAACAATACAATCTGTAACTTAAAAAGATCAAAGATTTGCAAAACAACGACTGTTGACAGTACGCTTGAATATGATGTACGGAAAAAGTAAGAGAATATATTTCACCGAAAATTTATATTTATTCCGATCCTAATTCAATTCAAACTCAAGTTTTTGCTCTATAACTAACCCTATAAACCCAAACCTTGATGTCAATCCCTGCAAACGTAAATCAAAAATGGGCAGGTAAATGTTTCTCATCTTCATTTTGTTCTCTTTGACGTAAAAATGTTCAATAAAACACAAAAATTACTCCCATAAAAAATGTCAATTTTTTAGTCTAAGAGCGGTTTTGCGTTCAGATTGTTGAATTTTTTTTAAAGAAAACTTTCATTTTTATGATTTTTCACGCCACAAACACAATGTTACAATCAGTTGAACAAAAATTGACCTCGTTTTAAATATACTGAAATAATCGATGCTTTCTTTCAGACAGTTTCTTTTTATACGCATTGCTACTTTGTTTTGTTTGCAGTTTTTTATCAACATTAAGCAAAAGTGCATCATTTTTAAAAAATTCATCAAAAGACTAAACGAAGTGTTTATATTAAATTCATGTTGCAATATTATTAAGCTTCAGTGCAGAAAATCGTTTTGAATAAGTCCGTTTTGCATTTGCATGCACTGTTTTGCTTGATTTTGTCATTTTGACGGCAGATCTTTATGAACATTATTTTCTTTTCTTTTGTAAAATCTGTTTCGCACGGTCCTTGCTTATTTGGCTGATGAAGAGGGTTGTGAAGAATTTTGCTGCAAATTATCTTGAACTTCTAGTTTAAAGATGGGAGTACCAAATCGAAGATTCACTTTCATTTCGCCCTCTTAGTACTTGTGCAGCGCGAGTGCAGAAGTTGATATCTTAACACCATCTTTGTATTGTATTTTTCCGTGATACCAATCACGTATTGGCTTGTCAACTGCAGCAATCCAAAAGTTGAAAAACGCCAAGTTTTAAATAAAAGTTGTTGATCAAGTTCAGGTTTAAAAAAAATTTACTTTGAAGTTGATGACGTCATTGTTGGTGACGTCATTGCCAAAGTTTTTCAAAATGACATTTTAATGGCTCGAATCGTAAACGAGGGTTAGGTTTTTGGTTCCAAACCAAAAATTGTTTAAGTCAAAGTGATAACATCACAAATGTTTTGATGCCGTCATCTGTCAAGAGTTTTGATCGTAAATTTGAAAGAGTGTTTGACCAAACAAAGCATTGCAAAAATTTTTTTTTGCTAGCTTTAAACTTGGGAGAATAATATTGTAAATTCAGTGGATTATAAGTCAAAACTTCTGTTATTAGCAAAACTCTGGTGTCGTAGGGACCGCCGCATCCAAGAGGGGGGAGGATTATGGGGACCAGTCTCCCCTCTCTTGAAAGTGCACAATTTCACAAAAATTATTCAAAAAATAAAGAGTCAAAAAACAGGAGTAATTTAAAAACGCTCAACTCAAGTGTAATTCTACCCTGAGTTGCAAATTAGCATTGCCAAGACTTTTGCAGTTTTTGAAAATTTTTTCCAAGGTCATCAGCTGCTTTATCTTTCACAACAAATTTCGCCCTTTCGCTTGCATTGTTTGCGAGATAATCGGGTTGAAAAAACGTTTGTAGCAAAAAAGCAAAGTGAATCATCGTTAACGTAGAAATGGAAATGAGTTACTATAAAAAAAATCAATTTTGTTAAAAATGATTGAAAAAGTTATCTAGTATATGTCAATTAATATAACAATGGCGCATAAAAGCTTGATTTTATTGAAACAAGTATTTAGCCACGTTGCCTTTTTGCACCACAGGGTAGAAACAAAACCCAAAAAGCGGGATTGCGTGTATATTCAGAGTTGAATTTTTTGAAAATATTCTATCATTGCGTAGGTAGTTGGATCACGCTGTCTTGGAATACAATGTCTCGTCAGCATACCGCATTGCTTTTTCGGGAGAACGCAAACGAGGCTGAAAGCAGCGCGATTTCGCGCCGAAAAACGCAATCTATTTGTTTCAAAACTAATCATTTTCCAAAATGGAACAAGTAGAATCAGATACCGGCGAGAAATCGGGGCGGCCGAGATCTGACGCATATCAGTAAAAGATTTAAATGTCACCATAGTCAAATCGTATTTCGACCCTAATAAATTTCGGGAATATTATATTTGAAAACAGTCGTAAAAAACACTAATCGCAGTAGGAAAGCAAATCTTTTTCCAAGAGAATGATTCTCCGTTCATTTTGAAGGTCAAAATTGATTTTTTATCCTACTGTATTAGGTCCGTTTTACCAATCACGCGTATTTATGCGTATAGATATACGCATGTCATTTGATTGAATGCATTTTGCCTGTTTTCTTTTTTGTTTTTGCGTTCACATGGAATAAGATATCAGACGTAATTGGTCTAAACCGCTTTACGTAAGCCAAGATTAGGACAAACAGACTAGTGAGCCCGTTTATTTGAAAAACGACGGAATCAAAATAATATTGCTCAATAGGTTTTTGTTAATTACCAAAAGCGAAACTACGATGTCAGCTTGATCCTTTAATTTATTTTCAGCTGGAGTTGGGAAACGGCGATTGGCTGGTTTAAATTAATCTAACAACTTCAATCTGCGCAATGTCAAATGTTTGATATAGTAAATAGTACGCTAATCTGTTATTAGGAAATCTTCGTCAATCAATTTTTATGTCTACATATTACACCGTATAACTGTGTTGATTATGAACAATGCTCTCGTTGTCTATCAGAGCAGCGAGTCCGGTGACGAGCCCAAATAATTGTGTCGAAGTCTAAACTCAGCTTGCTGATTGATTGCGAGCAAAACGTCGCGCATACACCGTCCGCTTATTTCCGATCTACACTGTGCGAAAAATCGTGGGCGCAAAAGCTCGTCTTTAGTTTAATTTAAACCAAAATTCGGTACGCTCGACGTATAGCCTTATACCAGTGTAAAAGCAGCCAGTTTTTTTAAACAAACTAACGACATGCCTGCACCTTCATGATTTTACAGCCGGGACCAAAAATTTGCTATGGAAACATTCTATACACAGTTTTCGGTGCGAACCAAATTTTGTTCGCAAGCGTGCCATATAATCAAAAATAAAGCCATTGTATTTCATTATGACCATTTTTCCGCAAACACCGCGTTCGATTTGCATTATTTGATTAAGACAACTGCACTTACGGAATTGGTCGGTCGCTATTGCACTATTCTTCATTGGGCTTAGATCTCTATTTCCTACTAATAATATTTCAATAACAGTACAGTACGGTAATCAATTAAACAAAATTTTGTTTGGGCAAACCACAATACAGCGCATTTTTTTCTGTTTGTAGATAGCAAGCAGTAGCAGTATGTGGTGTCAAATGTCAATTAACATAAATAATAATAGAGAGCACTTATTTTTCAAAAAAAAAAAAAATCATTTTCGGGTCTAGGCGGAGGTTGTTCGTATGTTTTTACGAATTGTGCATTTCTGTTGGTCTTATTAGTTACAATATACAGTGCTAGAAAGGTGGGCAGGCGGCAGCTTGACTCGAAGACCGAAAGATCCCTTCGCTGTCGCCAGACCAAGGCAACTTGATGAATAAAATGTAATTATAATTATTCGAAAATTCAAATGTTAGTGTGCCAAGTTGCTTGAACAATAACGGTAATCTGCAATTTTCTCGTATAGCCTACGTGAAAAAACGCGCTTTTTTATATCCGCTGTTGCATCCTCAAGTAAGATAAAATCGTAAAACCACTTTAATTCAATTCTTTTTTATGTATTTATTTGTTAATGCGTCTGCTGCATGAATAACGGCAACACTTCAACTTGTTATCACTCAACCTTTGTACAGAATTTGATACAATTTGCCTAAATAAAAACTTTTCAATTTGCATATCCTTTAATCATAGCAAAAATTTTTGTCCCTCCCCTTTTATTACTTCTGGCTGCGCCGGTGTTAGTAGTCAATCAGATAAACCTTAAACCTCCGAATATGGGATTAAAATAAAATAATGCATTTTGCAGTTAGAGCAAGAAAGCCTATGAATGTTTATCGAAAAGTTTTTAGCTTAAAATGCAAGCAAAAATTGCGGCGCAACTATTTCACTTGCGATAGCGTTTGCACCGCAATTATTCTTACACGGTTGCGCTGACGCTCGTGCCACGAGTATTTTAGCGATTTTGAGCGCAATCGCGCAAGCGCAAGTCAAATGCGATTATGAATGATTGCAAACAAAGAACTGCTAAAGCAGAGTTCTTTGCAAAGTTTCAGTAAACTCATACCATCATGAATGAGTAAATAATATTTAACAATTTTTAAATAGTCATAAATAAATCGAGGATTTTTGGTACCGTTATTGATTAACTCAATTACATAAGTGCTTTCTTAGCATTTTCACTCGCAACCACAAGCAAAAACGAAACAAGAAAATGATAATAATAATAAAGAACCCATCTCTTGTAGAGAACTCTGGTAAAATTTTATTCGAACTAAACCAACGTACTTTATACAGTAAAAAGTATTTCAAAACATCAAAATCCTGTTTAAATTATGATTTAGTGCGTAAAACTATAGCCTTTGTAAATTACTCAAGGCTACAATGAAGCATCCTGTAAAAGTGCAACTATAAAATAATGCTTGAAAACATTAATACAGTACAATGTTAATAATTATAATATTCCATTTCATCCACTTCTCGAAAATGTTATAAAATAACAGCTTTGTTAACGCATTATTATTTAAATTATTCCTGAAGTGAAATACGCAGAACTAATTTAATAGTTCACAGAGACATCACGTCTTACAATCCTACTTCATTTGACAACACCTTAATGCTGTCTCCGCGTCAAAATGGGTAATCATTTCAACCCCTAGTGACGCAGGTGAGGCGGAGCCCCCTATCGCGGGAGCATTCCCGTGTTTCGAAGTCAACTGACTTCATCATCAGTGTGAAGAGGAGTCGACACAATGCAAAGAATTTTGATCCCTGAATTAGGCTAACTCAACTGGTAAATTTGAATAACCAAGCTATTTTTTACTTTATTATTTACTTTATACTATAACAAAGCTATTTTTTCATTATTATTTACTTTATACTAGAGCATTGTAACCACTGTTGTTAATGAACATCCCGATCAACAAAGCAGATGAAACTAAAAAGACGATTATTTCTATCGCAGCAATGTTACAACATACGTCTTAAAATGAAAAAATATTCACACTTGTAAATAAATGGTTTTGCGTTATAATTTGTGCTTTGTTTTATTCTGAAATAAAGTTCTTATAAAGGCATGATAGCAATGTAATATTTCATGGTATTTCACGCACTAGAATAAACCAAAACAATAATTAAGATGCTTGCTTGCTGAAAAAACATCATTATGTTTAAAAATCAGAAAGCTTTGCCTAACTAATATTTTAGATACGCAGTAATTACAATTAGCCATATTCCATTTTTAGCTTGTCCTAAAATAGAAATTTTGGAAATGGAAATTTTGGGACAAACTAAAAGGAGCTCTTTACAATACTACACACCAGAACATAATTACATCAAGGCTCAGATTTGTAAAAATCATACTGAGTTTACCGTAATCACTGATCAGTTATGTATCTCGATTGAATGTTCTAGAGATGCAGCATGTGGTAGCTAGTTGATTAAGTAATCCTACAGTTATTTCCAATGCAAAGTTCTATTCAACCAAAAGCAGTGCCGTTGCAAGAGCAAACGAAGTGAGGGTGCACTAGCCAAAAGTAGGGGGAAATATAATACACTAAACTTTTGCACTTAAAAATTATTTTGTACGGCTACAAAATATGCGCAATTTAAAAAATTCTGTATTCATGTCGAAAAAACGTTGAGATATAAGGCCGACAGCGTTTCTTAGCTCGTTTTGTCGGGGCCCATAATCGCGAAAAAAGTCTATTTGCACCAGTGAATGCGATCAGACGCGTAAACAGAATTTTGCTAAGAGGGGGAGGCTTAAAACAAAAGTTTTTTTTTGCATAAAAATTGTCATATTTGTGCTCTGTGCTGATAATTGCTATATTTCAGAAATCATTTGAAAGAATTAAATTGCCTCGCCTTTTTAGTCCCATCCTCGTACTTCAGGTCATGTCCAAAACATGTTTAAAGGCTTGTATTTTGAGGTTAAATTTTCTAAGTGACTTGGCTAAGGTTGGTTGAAGACCTAAGACCCTTTACCTCTGGTTGCGCAACAAACTGCAATCTAAATATCTTAAGTGTGCTCCAAAAAAATACAAAAACAACTGGTCTTTAAAAAAATCGTTTCTCGTATTGTATCAAATCATGATCGCTAACAAGTACCAGGTATAGCGATTCCATAGGCTAGCATCTGTTTTCCGCGACGCACCACTAAAAACGTGTTAGTAATAAGAACTATTGCGCCACTTTTTTACACAGCAGTTGGTTGCCAGTACATACTTTCAAAGAATCGAGAAAACGTCAAACGAAAATTATGTTTGAACGTTACCATTCCTTTTCCATCATTGCTTGTTGTTTTGTCGCTGAGTGATATTTCAAAAACAGTACTTTGAATAAACCAAAATGGGGGGCACAAGCAGCTGTTAGGGGGCGCATCTCCCTACCAACCCCCGTCCCCCCCGTAGCGACGGCACTGACCAAAAAATTTTTAAGTAAAATTTTTACGACACTGCAGAACAATTTTGGATAAAAAAGCATTAAGTATTGACAAAACTTTGTGGAAATAGCAATAGAAGCAAAATAAAATTAGTCTCTCAACCTTGCTCTCTAATTCAAAGAGAGAGTTTTAGGTGTGATTAGTTGATTATTCATCCATTTCCATAAAAGACAGTGAATTAACATTATTACAGCATTTTTGTCAACTACGTACTTTGCAATATTACGACATGGTTTGATTACGCAGGAAATATACAAAATATTTCATGTTAAGTCAAATTTTTAAAGTTCTGCTGGTATTATAGGCTAGCTTTGAAAAATCACTCAGTGCTATACATTACTTAAAGACTAACCTTAATGATAACGTTTCGCAAGTTAAAATAAACTAGCGTTATTTAGAGTAAGTCAGACAAAGACCGCTACCGAAGAGTTCTGTCGGAAAAGACTATTGTTAAGATTTGCCTCACACTCCTTCTCGTACTTCTTGTCTAAACTTCAGGAAACCGAAAGGAAGTTTTACTGTCATTTCGCCGTTGGCGCAGTATTGGAGTTGAAACGATGAAGAATTTTGGTTTTCAGCAGCCGGGGTCAATCTTGTCTGGATTTTTTGGGCATAAATTTTTTCTATGAATTGCTTTCCAAAGTTAAACGCGTTTTCACTAATTTTTGAAGAATAATTGCCGCTTCCGATAGCAGTAAGAGCCACTGCCTCCATACCAGGGGTTGGCAACCTTTTGCATCTAAAGAGCCATATTTTAACTGATATTCGATCAAATAGAAATACCTTGGAGCCCCAAGACTATTTTCACAATAAAAGAAAACAAACTGTGCATTTTTTTTTATTCTTTTGGTTTTAATAAAAAAAAAACTGTTGTGTGTCGCATTTATAAAAACAGTTGATGCAATCAGACTTAATGTGATTTTTGCTCTTGCATCTCAGTTCAAATCATATCTGCACATGAGGGCTGTAGGCAGTCATCTTCACACAATATCATTGTAAGCTGTCATCTGTGAAACGTGTGCGATATCTGTTAAAGTTGTTCATGTTTGGAAAAAGTTGCCCGCATGCTTAGGTGGATCAAAAGATCGACAGACTTTCAAGTGCATGCTTTTTCATATTATCGTATAAGTTAAGAAGAGAGCGTTTCATGTTTCGAAAATCAATTAGGTCGGTTTTGAGATGTTTTCAATTTTACTCCGATTCTGACCTTCTGACAGGTTAACTCTTCAAGGTAAAACATAAATTAAAACAGCAAAATCAGACGTTCAACCAGAATTTTGCTAATGGGGGAAGGGTTGAACCAACAGTTAGAATATCTTTCACAGAAAGCTTGATCTTAAACGAACGCCAAAATTACGTTTATTTTACTTATGCCTGGTAAACACCAAATTTTTAGGCCTAGGCCTATTACCTACGTTTGCATTTTTTAGAATATCTTTGTTGGAAAAACATCTCATTTGAGCGAAGCGCAGAGCAAATTGGTGCAAATGAAGCATATCTCGAACGGGGTTGGGGGCGAAGCCCCCACCTGCTGGGCAATTTTTGTGATTTTTCAGTGACAAATAGTCATTTTAGCACCATTTGGATGACATTCTGCACAATTGTAGAGCCATTTAAGTGCACTAAATCGCAAACCTTGAAAATCATATGAAAGAATAAATTGTCGAGCTTCTTTAGTCTTCCCTTACTTCGAGGTCAAGTCCGAAACATGTTTAAACGCGTGTTTATTGAAACATGTTTATTGACGCCACTAAACAAACAGAAAAACAAAAACAGATGAAACAGAGTACGTATCGGTATAGTGTTATTATAAATGAATAAGGAACCATTCCTGAGTGAAAGCGAAGGGACCGTAAAGTTTTCGAGTTTGCAGCCACTCTGGGGAGTCATAATAAAAACTATGACATTTCTATTCGAGCTACAAAGAACTGACGTAAAGAAAAAAGAAAAGTAAAACTAAAGAAAACAGAAAAAAAACAAGAGCTACAATAGCAATATTATGCTGGTTAAGCGATACTAAAATTTAGTATTTTTAGCTAACAATTTAGATAATATTTAGAACATTGCATACGAGTAATGTAAAAACGTTATTCACGTCAGGACTTAATAATTTAAAGTATAAAGACAAGAAAATTATCACAAGAAGTTCAGTAAAATTTGCTTTCTCTCTTTCAAAAACTTTCTGAATGAGAGGTCTCCAATATCATTGGTAATAGAATTTAAAATTTTTGCACCGGAATATATAATTGATTGTTGCGTTTTTGTTTTTTTTTGTTGTAAGGAGGAATTATTTGAGTAGAGCGGAGGTTCTCAACCGGGGTTCATAGACCCTCTAAAGGGACCACGGGACATTAACCAGGAGGCCACGGGCGCAAGATGTATTAAAAGTAATTAACCACTTACGGCCAGCTTTTGTTGTTGTTTTTCTTTTATATTATTCCTCTAGAACAAAGTAAGCACTAACCAGCCCTACGGGCTTGTAGCAATTGCGTTCTTAATTCCAACACTATTTACTGTTTTACCTTTGTTTTTATTTAAATCTCCATCAAACTTACATTTAAAATCTGCTGTAAGTTGTATAGCAATCGCTTCTCATGTAAAAATTATTGTAACAAAATTACTTACCTGAAGCCACTACGAAGAAAGTACAGACAGAAAATTTTATTGCTGAGCAGGAGACCATTGGACGGTGTTGAGAGTCTCTAGAAGGGGGCCACAAACCATAGAAAATTAAGAACTACTAAATTAGAGGATGCAGTAATACGAGTTTGTCGACTGTGCAAAAATTTGGTCAATGTGAAATAATTATAAAATTTGAAGATAGACACTGATTGATTTGATAATGTATGAATTTAGCAGTCTCAAATTTATCTAGATTTAGTAGATTCAACAAGTTATACTTTTGATATTGAGGGAAAGCATTTTAATATCCACTTTCTGTAACTGAACTGAATTGGCTGGATGCTTTATACCACCTTTTGAGAATCAACAACAAATGTGGTACACAAATAACAAATACTATAGCCCATCACTACTCTGCAGTCTACACCAACAGAATGCATACCCGTAAAAATGCTGAAAAAATTCTAACTTTTAGTCGATGAAGTCTGCGGTTGACAACCGATCAGTGGTCGAGTGGATAGAGCGTCTGCTGTTGAAACAGTAGACCCCGGTTCGATTCCCGGTCGGGTCAAACCCAAGACTATAAAAGTGGGTATTCACAGCTTCCCCCTTGACGTTCAACAATTAAAGGGATAGTGTAGAGCCTCCACCTTGTGTGGTAGACAGGTGAACAAGTGGCAGCTTGAATCGAATCACAAAAGGTCGCTTTGCTGTCTCCTGGCCACAGCAACTTGGTGAATAGAATGTAAGTAAGACTTACAACCAGTAATTAAATTGTAAAATTTTGCATGGGGGGACGCTTTTTCAGCGTTGACTGAACTTTAGTGAAAAACAGGCACGTAGCCAAGATTTTTTGGAAGGTTGTTCGTAAACAAACTTGACCCAAATTTTCATTGTTTCTGAAATGGAATGAGGCAATTTTTCTGTAGAAATTAAGTGAAAATCAGGTGATCTCCAAAAAAAAAACAAAAACAAGGTCTTCGCTGAAATCCGAAGGCTTTTTCTGGCCGAAATCGAAAATTCAAGCGTTTTTTCCGGCCAAAATCAGGTGATCTCCAAAAAAAGAAAAAAAAAAAAAAACGTCTTCGCCGAAATCCGAAGGCTTTTTCTGGCCGAAATCGAAAATTTAAGCGATTTTTCCGGCCAGAAAGAGTAAATTTTTACCTCCCATAAACCAGCACTAACATCTCGATGGGGGAACGCCTAAATCTCGTTGGGGGGACGCTCAATCTCGATGGGGGAACGCGTCCCCCCTACAATTTAAGTACTGCTTACAACCGCAATTTTTTCGAGAAGTGCTCGACTAACAACGGCTTAGAGCGAATATCACAGCAAATTACCACAGTTCTAAAACATTAAAAACTGAAATGTAATGAAATCTAACAATATTGTCGAGATGAACTCGTGATGATTTGATTTACGGGTAAAACTGGCTGTTGAGTTTTGTTTCAGAGCATTTAAGCTTTTAATGTTTTTGAACCGTGATAATCATCTAGCTGTAGTTTTAGTTGATGAACAATTTGGGCATAGGTTACCAATGCAGATTAGTTTCTTGAATTTTTTGGCTGCCGAAGGGATTATCCAAAATACCTTTATTATTTAAAGGGACAACTTGACAATTATATCTACAAAAATGAGTACATTCTATTGTAAGCGCAGTTGTTAAAACTAACGTTTTCGGGGAACTCAGGATCGAAGACTGCGAGATTCATTAGCAGCTTCATTACTAGTGCTTAGATAATTTGTGTTATGTTACGACTTTCCTACCCGACTTTGTATTGTGCTTTTTCTGTTACGACTTAGTACCAGATGTGGAGTCGAGTACACAAGGCTCGAGGCCAAGGACACAAAAAAATCCGAAGCCAAAGCCAAGGACCGAACTTCCGAGGACAGACCCTCTCGTGGCCAAGGACAGGAATGCTCAAGACCAAGGACACAACGTCCAAGTGTTCTCCAAAAAAAAAAAAAAGAAAACAAAGAAAAAAAAGAAAAGGTTTTCACAAACTTTCCGCGAGGTCTCTGGCGTTCTCCGGGACAAAGAAAAAACAAGGTCATGACCCTGGGCCAGTTTTAATTAATCAAAAAATAGTGCTGTCTTTGAACAAGGACAGGATATTTTCAAAAACTTGGAGGATTTGAGGCCAAGGACTTGACTTTCAAGGCGGAGACCAAGAACTTCAAAATGTGTCCTCGAGGCCAAGGACGTCCCTAAAAACTCCATCTCTACTTTTTACACGGTTTTGTAGTGCCTTTTTCTATTCCAAGTTACATATGGGTAAATAAATCGTGTTTTTATTTTTAAGCTTACAAACCGGTGTCGATATTGTTGAAAATTGTCACCGCTCTTCCAATAATTGCCGTAATTCACAAATTTGCAAGCAGCAACACTGATTGACAAGCGACAGTCAACCTTTTTACTAGGGGTGGAGTCGAGGACCCAAGGCTCGAGGCCAAGATCAAGGCCAAGAGCACAAAAAAAATCCGCGGTCAAGGCCAAGGCCAGCCTTTTCGAGGACAGACCCTCTCGAGGCCTAGCACAGAAATGCTCGAAGCCAAGGCCAAGGACTAAGGACACAGCCGCAAGTGTTCTCCAAAAAAAAAAGGTCTTCAAAAAAGTTTTTCAGACGATCTCCAATTTATAGGCGTGGCCAGAATTTTTGATGGGGGGGGCCCAAAACCACAAATCACATGCAATGACGTGATCAAAAATTTTTAAAAGAGGAACTTTTTGTTGGACAAAGATATGGTAGGATGGCAGATCTGAAATCGTTGCCTGCTGGCACTTAACCAGAATTTTGCAAAGGGAGAGAGCTTAACGTAATAGTTGAAACGTGCAAATATCTAACTTTGGAGACGAGTTAAGAAAGCTAGGGTAACTCAAACGTATCACAGCCGCCGGAGGCTTTGGGGTTCTGGGGGCGAAGCCCCCAGCCGTAGGGCAATTTTTTATAATTTTTTGGGAAAAAACAGCTATTTTAATGCCATTAAATCATATTTTGCACGTGTTCAGAGCCATTTGAAAGCACTAAATTTTTGAAATTTGAAAGTCAATCAAAAAAATGAAATTGTTTAATGCTCCTTTTACATGCAATTTAAGTCTAAAATATGTTTAACATCTTGCATTCTTGTGTTAAAATTTAATTGTAAGTGATTTGGCCCAGGTAAGGAAAGTAAGGTGGATTGTTTCTTGCTACACTTTAGCACTGAATAATAATCCCTGAAAAATTTTCCTTAGAGATTTTTGTTTTGTCATGAAACTAACCAGTTATAGGACTGAATGTTCGGCCAGGGGGCCCAGGTCCCTTCAATTAAAATTTAATGGTTTGCTCAATCAGCTTTTCCAAGGCTAATTTTTTTAAGTACTTTCTGCGTAAAAACTGGCGAGGTGGAGGTGAATTACTGAATTGTTCTTAAAAAGTGGTACAATAGTAGGTTACGCCTACTAACCATGTTATTGCCGAGCCGGATTTACATCTCGCAGGGCCTACTTTGGGGATCTTCGCAAGATCTTCCTGCCAAATACAGGTGAAGATCAAAAAAAGTCTTACCATCTGAGCGCGGAGCTGGCACTGTGCCATAGAATAAATCCGGCCCTGGTTTTTGCATTACGTTCATAAAAAGATTACATGAGGGCCTAGGTAGCAACTTTTAAGAGAAAAACCCTCAATTTTACTCGGGTTATACATTTAAATTATACGTTTAAATTGGTTGGCAAAAATTGAATTGTGTTGTCTCGGGGCTCTTGGTCTTCAGTATTGTTGTTAGTAACTGTTGTAAATGAAAAATGCTAAAAAGAAACTGAAGAAACAATAGACTTTTTTGTCATTGGTGAAATTTCGATTGGGGAGTGGCCCAAGCCCCCTGCCCCCCCTCCCCCTGGCTACCCCAATGCTCCAATTGAGAAGAACAAAAAATTGTTCGCAAATTTTCCGCGAGGTTTCTGGTGTTTTCCAACAAAATTTTAACTGTTCAAAAATAGTGCTGTCCTCGAGCCGAGGACAGGGCAATTTCCGAAGACTTGCGGCTTTGAAGCCAAGAGCAAGGACTTGACTTTCAGGGCGAAGGACTTCAAAATGTGTCCTCGAGGACGTCCTCGAGGCCAAGGATGTCCTCGAGGACTCCACCTCTGCTTTTTACACAAGGTTTTGCAATGGTGTTGATTAAAATTTTCAGCACCATTTCCTCATAAATACTGGCTATTGCATTAAAGAAGATTGTATCACAATTAGCAGAACCTTATAAAAGCATTAATAGCAGTTGTGATATCTTTTATGACGAAATGGTGTTGATTTTTTTCTTGAACACCATTGCAAAACCTCATGTAAAAAGGTTGACTTGTCAGCAAAATGCAAATCTTATGCTATACACTTACCACCAGGCGCGTAGCAAGAGTAGTTATGTAAATGGCGTGTTCGGTGCACAGAGGTCACGTGACTGCACTGTAACCGTCCTTGTGTCTCAAATTAAGAGAGGTCACGTGACTGCACTGTCTCAATAAAAATCATTCAGTGCAAAGCAGGTCACCTGACTCTTAAAAAATGCACTGGAAACAAAATGACTTAAAATGCACTTGTCGCAGTTCCTGCTTCATCCAGTGGCGATGTGGAAAACTAGCATGGAAGTAACCACAAATGAAAGATAATTGGAACCGATAGCTTTATAAGTCAACAGATCATAGTAGATCTGAGGTTGTACCACCGAGCCGGTTAACCGCAATCGGAGCACGCTCCCTTTTGACACGCCACACACTGAAACCGTCCTTGTGTTTCAAATTTTTTTTTAAATCGTGGTTCTCAGTCCCCCCTCCCGATGTTAGTAGGAGGTATTAAACTCGTAATTGAGCGCTTGTCACATGTAACCAACATGTGCTCATTGTCGATTTTATTTGTCGTTGTCAGAACCAGCTTCCATCTTTTGTTGAAGCAGCCTACTTTAATTTTTATCACACATTGTTTGATATCCTACAGATTTGCGATTGTTTATATAAGACGTGACAACGGTTTTCTCGAAGGTCATGAACTCAAAACTGTTGCACGCTTAATTGAAAAACAATTTTGTAAAACAAACAGTTTTCTTGCGAGCCGCTTTCCTTGCGAAGCTGTTTGGCTGTCAACCAACACGAGGTAATCACGTATTTAGTTAAATACGCGTTATTTCCCAGCAAACAAGCGAGGTGCGATGGTCGAGTGGGTTGAGGCGTCGCTCTATTTTTACAGTACCAAACAGGTTCGAATCCCAGTGAAGTCAACTTCGCGGTCGGAGTGGGTCGCGCTTGCTTCTAGCTTAGAATTTCACTTCGCGGTCGGAGCGGGCCGCTTGCTTTGAGCTTAGAATTTCTTTTCGCGGTCGGAGCGGGCCGCTTGCTTGAACTGTGTAGTTTCAAATTATCTAATCTGTTATCAGCTTCACTTCTTCCCTATGAAGTCATTCTAATTAAACATAGCTAGTTTTTACATTTGAACTTCGAAGTGTTAAATTCATTAATCTGTTGTCTTCACATTTTTTATTAATATGTTTAATCTTTTGTCCATCTTTAAGTAGTCCATGAAAGCACTCCCATATAAAATTATGAACATAGATACGACCCCAGTAATCTTGGACAGTCATTTCAAAATATCCTTTCTCAGTTATTCTACCAAATGTTGGTTCTCTAGTAACAACATGAACAACGCATCCATCAATGCTCCCAGCATATGCTTGATGGGTTGGATGAAAATAAAACTCACGATTTTCAATCACTAATTTAGTACTCATTTTTATTTAACCACAGACAAAATTTTCTCAAGTATAAAAAGTATTTAAAGATAATTTCTCTTATATAATAAAATGAACCAATCAAATATTTTAGATCAGGCGGTTCCAGATATTGGAGTTTCTACTTTAAAACCGTCACCCTTTAGAAATTTTCCCCCAACCTTAAAGAAAATAGCTCTTAATGCAGCTGGTAAAGTTCAAAAGCGTATAAATGATTTTGCCGATTGGCTGATGGCTTACGTACCACCAACCATCAAAGCAAGTGCTTCAGCAGCATTTCAAAAAATTTTAAATCTTTTTCCTAAACGGGTAATTAAAGTGCAGTTACTCAAAACTGCTCTGAAAAACTATACTAAATCTTATGATGTAGATATTGTTGATTTTAACCCATTGAAACAATTGAATGAAACAGAGAAGGTAGTGCAAGATAAATTACGGTTAGACCTGGTTAAAATGAAAGGATTAAAAGTAACAATTACTCTTAAAATTACATTTGAAAAACAAACAGAAGACAAAGCAGTAACCAAGACGGCTTTTTTTAACAGCAGAGCAATTGTCATCTTAAATAAAGATGATGTGAGTGAAATGCAACAAAATGCATCCAATCAAATAATAAATAAAATTGGAAATTGGCTTAGTGAAGGTTCTGGATGGTCTATATTTTCTGTCGATGGGCACTTCGTTAACTTAGTTCAATATACCCCTCTTCATGGATCAACTTATATTGCATTACCGGAAGAACTTCAAAATGCTAAGAAAGGACTAATTAACATCAAAAACAAAGACAACGAATGCTTTAGGTGGTGTCATTTAGCTAAAGTATACAGTGAGAAAGTAAAAAGCAATCGTGAAAGAATAAGTCATTACAAAAAATATGTAGACACACTAAATTATGACGGTATAGAGTTTCCAGTTTCTATCAAGCAAATACCAAAAATTGAAGAACAAAATAACATCAGCATTAATGTTATTGGTTATGAAAACAAGCAACGCTTTCCTTTATTTGTGTCTAAAAAGGTTTTTGAAACAACTCTCGATTTATTATTGATAATGGAAGACGAAAAGCAACATTATGTTTGGATAAAAGACTTTAATAGATTTATGTATAATCAAAGCAAGCACCAACACAGAAAACATTTCTGCAGATATTGTCTTCAATGTTTTAGCAGCGAGGAAATTCTACACAAACACACACCAAACTACGTAATTATAAATGGAAAGCAAGCAATACAAATGCCCAAAAAAGGTAGCTCGGTGAAGTTTAATAACTTTCAAAAACAACTACCAGTTCCCTTTGTTATATATGCTGATTTTGAAGCAATAACTCAAAAGATTGACAGCTGTCAGCCAAATGATGAAAAGTCCTACACAGAAACATACCAAAAACACATCGATTGCGGCTATTCCTTCAAGGTAGTTTGTTGCTATGACGATAAATTCAGTAGACCAATTCAACTGTATAGAGGTAAAAACGCTGTTTATAAATTTTTGGAAGCTATGTTGGAAGAAGTTGACTATTGTGAAAAAACAAAAAATGAACATTTCAATCAACCTATGGATTTAACGAACAAAGATGAAGAAAACTTTCAAGCAGCTACAAAATGTCACATTTGTAAAAAAGACTTTTCTGAGGAAGACAAAAGGGTTAGAGATCATTGTCACGTTACAGGAAAATACAGAGGGGCGGCACATAATGAATGTAATAGAAACTTCAGACTTACTCATAAGATACCAGTAATCTTTCATAATTTAAGGGGTTATGATTCACATTTTATTATGCAAGAAATAGGAAAGTTTGAAAAGGATATCAAAGTAATTCCAAACAATCTAGAAAAATACATGGCTATTTTCTTAGGCAAACATTTAAAATTTATCGATAGCTTCCAATTCATGAGTAGCTCATTAGAAACTCTGGTTAAGAACGTTCCACTTTCTGACTTAAAATACACATCACAAGAATTTCAGGATGAAAAACTAGAACTAATGAAAAGAAAAGGAGTTTATCCCTACGATTATATGAACAGCTTTGATAAGTTTGACGACAGAAATCTCCCATCAAAAAAGGAATTCTATAGTCTTTTAACCGATGAAGATATAAGCGATGAGGATTACAAGCATGCGCAGAATGTGTGGACTACTTTCAAGTTGGAATCCATGGGACAATACCACGACTTGTACCTTAAGTCAGATGTTTTGCTGTTAGCAGATGTATTTGAGAAATTTCGAAAGACTTGTCTTCAATATTACGAATTAGACCCTTGCCATTATTTTACTTCTCCCGGTTTATCATGGGATGCAATGCTTAAAATGACTGAAATAAAACTGGAATTAATGACAGATATTGACAAATTTCTTTTCATTGAAAAAGGTGTGAGAGGGGGAGTTTCATACATTTCTAAAAGATATGCTAAAGCTAACAACAAATACATGAATAATTACGATTCAAAGCAGCCATCAAATTATATTACATATCTTGATGCAAACAATTTATATGGATGGGCAATGAGCCAAAATTTACCAACGGGTGGTTTTAAATGGCTATCAGAAAAAGAAATTGATTTAGCAAATTTACCTAAAGGAAAAGGACTAATACTAGAAGTTGACCTGGACTATCCTGAACACCTTCATGATAGTCATAATGACTATCCACTAGCTCCAGAAAAAATGGAAATTAAACATCACCTCCTTTCAGACTACTGTAAACAATTACAAACTCAGTTTAATATAAAAGTTGAAGGAGTTAAAAAATTAATACCTAATTTAAAATCAAAAAAGAGTTATGTTCTTTATTACAAAAACTTAAAGCAGTATATTGAATTAGGCTTAAAAGTTACAAAAGTACATCGAGTATTAGAATTTAACGAATCACCTTGGTTAAAAAAGTTAATTGATTTCAATACAGAAAAGCGAAAAACCGCCAAGTCTGACTTTGAGAAAGATTTTTTTAAACTTATGAACAACTCAGTGTTTGGAAAAACAATTGAAAATCTTCGTAAACGTGTCAATGTTACTCTGATCAACGAACCAGAAAAACTATTAAAGCATTGTGCAAAACCAACCTACGTTAGCAGCAAAATATTTAATAAAAATCTTGTTGCAGTTCATAAAATCAAAGAATCTTTAACCCTAAACTGCCCCGCGTATGTAAGAATGTGTATTCTCGATATTTCAAAAACGTTGATGTATGATTTTCATTACAACTACATTAAAAAAAAATATGGCAAGAATGCAAAACTCTTATTTACAGATACAGATTCAGTAACATATGATATAAAAACAGAAGACGTATACAAAGATTTTTGGGCTGACAAAGACAAATTCGACTTCAGTGGTTACAAAGAAACCTCAGACTTTTATGACCTAAAAAATAAGAAAGTAATTGGAAAGATGAAAGATGAAACCGCAGGTGTGCCAATAGTAGAATTTGTAGGACTTAGATCTAAAATGTACAGCTACGTCACAAATGATGAAAGAGGTTGCAAAACTGCAAAAGGAATTAAGAAAAATGTTGTGAGGAATCTGTTAAAGCACGAAGATTACAAAAACACGCTCTTCAACAATCGTCAAATGTTTCATAAAATGAAATCAATTAGAAGTGAAAACCACAAAATTTATTCCGTTGAAATCAACAAGAAGTCTCTTTCATGTTTTGATGATAAACGATATATTCTTTCTAATGGAATTGATAGTTTTGCTTATGGTCATTATTAATTAAAAAAAAAATATATGCTATTATAAAAAAAAGATGGATGAAAATTGTTGTGAAAATCCTGACATAAAAATTATAAATGGAAATAGAACTTGTATTAACTGTGGTGTAGTTCATCACCCATATTTTGTAAACGACTGGATTGATTATAATCCACGTAATGTTGTCTTACGTAAATCAGTTTACAGTAGAACTGCTTATTTAAAAAATAAATTACAACGTCTTGAATTGTCTGCTGATGAAATACAAGCATTTATGGACATTTGGACAACCGTGGAAAACCAACTACAAAGCTTCACTGGTAAAAGGTTTTCTAAGATAGATTTTTTTATAAATAAAATCTTAGAATATTTAGACATTTCCAAACAACCTTCATACAAAATTAGTGATGCATTACGTAAAAAATATGAAATCATGTGGAAACAAATCGTTTAGCATGTAATTTTTCATAGCTTTCAGAAATTGGTGGACATATATCAGCAACTTGGTCATCAACCATAGCAAGTTCTCTTTCGAAAAACTCGTCAATATCACCAGATCTTAAAAACAATTTTAACTTGTTGAGTAATTTCTGATACGATTGATAAGCATATCTACAAGACTCAGTTTTTTTGGAAAAATTTTTCTGCGTCATTATTGTCTGTAAAAGAACACCTGTACCACTAACACAGGCCAAGAAAATCGGATTTGATGTAACAGAACCGACCACGGCCCCAGTTGTAGTAAAAACAACAGATGACAGCTTTAGAGCTAAGTCCATTCTTTTAAATATTTTCTTATAACACCAATACTGTTTGTGATAAGTGTGATACAGTTTTGTCAATTCATTCACTTGTTCTTGAGTCAATTTTCTACTAATGTGGTTAAAGTCCATTGTTTATTTTACGATATACAATTACGCTTCTGGTTGATCACCCACTTCAAGCTGTTTAACTTTAATTACAATGCTGCTCATATTCATTGATACCGAAGAATTTGAAGAAACATAGTTGTATTGTATGCGAAACACATCTCGAGAAGGATTAGGAAAAACAATGCAGTTTAAATTAAAGCAATCGAATGGGGGTGTTACTGTTGTTTTACATATTTTATCTGTTTCTTCTTCACTAACACGGATTATATCAATATGTAATTTGTCTTCGTCATCATAACTGGTAACTTTCACAAGTCCGCTTACGCTTATTTCGATGTAACTGCTGGTTACCTCATCTCTCAAATGAATACTATCGGATTGCAAAGACAGAAAATCGTTCCCAGCGACAAGAGGTGCACTCACGAAATGCAAATTGTGATCTGTATTAGTACGAACTGAATGAATAGCACTTGATGGAATTGGCCTCGAACCAGGTGTCGAAGAAGCACCCAAAAATATTTGAAATTTTGGACGATATATATTTCGTTTAAAATAACGTTTATTTATTGCACTGGTAAGTTCAGAAGGTCTACCTACGTTGAAAATGGTATGATTTTTCATATCTAAGTTTCGTGAAATGGTTACATTATCGTCTTCGGTTTGAATGTGCTGCGTTATTTGGTCAACATAATTTTTGTTTGCTGCTTCACCTGGTGCTGTGGGATCTCGTAAATTTATGATAGTGTGTAATCCTTGTAAGTTAATATTATCTCTCACATTTGTAACTAAATTTTCCACAAATTGTTTAGTTGCCGCATCAGAAGGTAGACTGGGATCAACAAGTCCTTTTAGAATCAATGATTCACCTAATTCAATTGATGCGTCGTTAGGTGGAATATTTTCTATACGAAAGACCCTGTTTAGTAAACGACCAAGTACTTCCACACCATATATTTGAGACCTCTGAATTTGAATTTGAGAGGGCGATACAACATATTGATCATCGTTGTTTATACCTAAAGTAGCCAACCTCGAACCAAACTCAGAGCTTTCGGCAAAGTGGACAATGTTGCTAATTGCATTATCCAAGAATCCTTTATTTACACTATCTGATTCTGTTACAGGATTGGCTAAGTTTGTAATTTTGTGGTTGTTTAAGTTTAAATCACCATACATTATATCTCCTGACTTGGAAACTTTGTGTTCAATACCTACAACCTTAACAGTACTTGAAGATTGACTTCCACTTGTTCCAAATTTTGAAATATTCATTTTGTCCTTCTTTATTATAAATGAATATAATAAACTTTGATAAATATTTAAGTGGGGACAACAAGCAAATCAAACATCATTATCTTCTACCAAATTGCCATTACATGATAGTAGGATCGACAGGATCAGGAAAAACAAATTTGCTTTTAAACATGGTTCTCAAGTGGATGAATTACGACCTTTGTTGTGTTTATACTGTTAATCCTGAGCAAGATAAGTATCGATTTTTAAAAGAGCAAGGTATTGAAGTGCTAAGCCCTGAAGACTTGCCTCCAGTAGAAGAGCTTGACCCTCAACAGAAAGTAATAGTTTTTGACAACATTAAGCTAGACAACATGAAAAAACTGATGGAATACTTTTCTTTATCTAGAAACAGAAATTGCAACTGTATTTACCTCACCCAGTCATACTTCAACACTCCGAAGTACATAAGAAGAAACACTAACTGTTTTGTTTTTTTCGGGAACTTAGACAACAAAGATATCAGCCATATTACTGACGATCATGCTAAAGGTATAACAAAAGAAGAAATGGAGTCGATTTACCGTGAAGCAACCAAAGATCCTTACAATTTTATGGTGCTGGACAAAACAGCCAAACACCTACCCCTTCGTTATAGAAAATGCTTTGACCATTTTTGGGCTTAAGCTTTATATGCTATATAGTAAACATGCCATTTGTAAATGAAGAAGAGTTGAAAAACAAAAATAAACTCGTAAAGGATTATATTAACAACCGAAAGCTTTTGAAACAAAAGCTGCAAAAAGAAATTGTAGCCAAACAACAACTGCAAAAGTCTGCCTCTGAAATATTTCGTCCCATTACTAAAACGTTTGAAGAAACTCAGAAAAAAACTGATAAAAGGCAAGACCAACTAATTCAACACATACAGCAACAGCTTGCCATTGAAGATAAACCTCGATCAATTTATACTGTGCACTTTGAGAGTGCTTTCGATAACGAAGAAAAAGAATTGCTTACACAAAACAATTTTGAGACTGATATTGTTGAGCTTGTAAAACGTGGGCCAGATTACATAAACGCATTGAAAGACAGAGCTAGATTAATCAATCAAAGATTAGGTGGTTTACGAAGAAGACGTGATGCTGATACAGAAGTGATTGATGAGCAAATAAAAACTTTTAAAAAGTACAGAGAAAAATTAAATAAATTATTAGGAGGAATGGAACTTACCTTTGGAAAAGGGCTTAAAGATCCCAACAAACTTTGTGAAAGACTTAATTTACTAGTAGCAGCCAAACAAGTCGGCAATAATAACAAACGTTTGGATCAAGAAATTGCAAACATTTTGAAAAAACTAAAATTGAACAAATGCATTTCACACTGCGACCACCAAAAATTATTTGACAATATATTAAAATGACATCAATACCACTTTTCTTTGACTCTAGGAAAGGACAAGGAAAATCAGAAGATTTTATAACTAGCTTTAATCCACCGTTGCAACTAGACATTAAAAAAAGTTACGAGATGTCCTTAATCAATGCTCAAATATGGTACTCTTGGCATAACATAACGAGCAGCAATAATAAATTTTTTTATTCACCAGATGGAGTAGCTGCACAATTATTATCAATTCCTCCAGGGAGCTATAATATTGAAGATCTCAATAATGAAATCAAGTACTTGATGGAACAGAGACGTGATGACAAAAATAATATAACTATAACACCAAATTTTAATACATTAAAATCAAGAATTGAACTTAAAAATGATTACATAGTTGATTTTCGAATTCCAAATTCAATAGGTGACGTTTTAGGATTTGGTTCGACATTTTTGGGTGTAAATGGAATTCATAATAGTCAAAATCCTGTAAATATTACAAATATCAACAGCCTTCAGATTCATTGTAGCTTAATTGATGGAAGTTACATAAACGGAGCGTCTAGTGACTTACTTTATACTCTTAGTCCAAACGTACCACCGGGATATTTGATTCAAGTTGAACCTAAGCAAAACATTTACGTTCCAATCAAAAATTTAAGTCAAATTGATAGTATTCGATTCTCTATAAAAGATCAAGATAACAATTTTGTAAATATGAATAATGAACGAGTGACTTACTACGTTCACCTCAGAGAGATTATGTAGTTTAACTATAAATGTTATCACAAAGAGAAACTAGATTTCATAAAAAGAAAATCATAGGTGGAAGTTTGCTTAAAAATATTTACGACAAGGTAAGGAACGTAATCAGCACTGGTTCTAAGATTCTTAACAGAATTCCTACTGGAGTGAAGACTGAGATTAAAAAGCTAGCTGCACCTTTACTGAATAAAGCCTTAGAACCCACAAAAAAGGCATTAGAACCAGTCTTAGAAAATATACCAATAAACAAGCGTATTATCAATGACAGAGAATTAGAAAATCTCAACGACAGATCGAGAGCTATCCTAAGTAATTTAATTGCTGGATCAGGATTTAAAAATTATATATCTTAATTATAAAATGACAGAACTAACTAATCCATATTTGCAAATTAAAGAAACAAACTTAGTGGACAATTCAATTACTGAGTTTGAATATGTCGAATACCTTTTGAGAGACTCAAATAATATGAACAAAGATGGTCAGCACATTATTGAAACAAAAGATGAAGATGTTTTTCTTCTACCGCATAAAGCATACCTAGAAATCAGAGGAAAACTTCAAACTAATGCGAATGCTAATTACAATAACAATGACGTAATTTCATTAGTAAATAACGATTGGTCTTTATTTCAAACTGCGCAATATCAATTAAATAACCAAACTATAGAAAACATAAACCTTTATCTACCTCAAGCATCAACAATACTCAATTTAGTTAGCTTTAGTGATGATTATTCAAGATCAACCGCCTCTAACATGCTGTGGTTTAAAGACACTGGAACTGGTTCCCCATCTCTTAAACAAAATTTTGGTGGTGTAGCTGATGATGCAAATGCAAATGCTGTACGTGATGGTCTTAGAGCAATTGTTGAAATATACAACAACAATCTACAAGCAAATATTGGTTTCACCGCAAGACAGAACATTACTACGGGAAATAAGCAAATTACTTTAATGCTTCCTCTTTCCCAAATATTTGGATTTTGTCGTGATATCGATAAGGTTTTTAGGGGTGTTAAACACAGTATAGTCGTGGATAGAGAAACATCTAATAACTATATTTTCTGTGCAAATGGTGTTGCTGCTGGTAAGTTTAACATAAGTCATATTTCTTTGTGGATGCCTAAAGTGAAACCAAGTTTAAGAGTTGAATCGGAAATAGATGCTATGTTAGTAAAAGGACATATAAAACAGCTATACTTTGAACAAATGAGAGTGTATCGAACAATGTTTCAGTCAACAGAAACAAGCATGACTTGGAGAATAACAACCCAGCCGGGAACAGAGCTTCCTAGACATGTCTTTGTTGCGTTTCAATCGAGTGAACGAGATAACAACCAGCAGCTAAATAACATGATTTTTGACAATGCAAACTTAAGACGTATTAGTTGCAGAATAAACAGCATTCAATATCCTGAACGAGAATTTGAATGTAATTTTACTCCACAAAATAGAAATTATTCGCGCTTATACATGAGTTTTCTAGAGGCTGTAAATAAATACCAAGACGCCGACACGGGCTGTCAATTATCAGCTGAAGACTGGGCTAGTTTGTATCCAATTCATCATTTTGATGTTAGTAAACACAATGAACGACTTAAAAACAGCTCGGCAGATATTGAAATAAGGTTTAGTCTTGGTGGTAACTTTAGAAATATTGCAAATAACGCTGACCAAGCTTTCTATGTTTATGCAGTCGTACTTTCTGATAGATACCTTCAGTTAGAAGGACTTTCAGGTCGAATGAATATAATTATCTGAGTATAAATAAAAATGTATGTTAAAATCGGATTAAATTTATCACAATTTCAAAAAGAAAAAATAAAACAAGCTTTTCAAAACAAAACTGGGCTTACACTCACATTTAATAACCACCAGTTACAAGGATCAGACTTTCTTGGTTTAACAAAGACACAAGTTAACAAAATAAATGATGCTAAAGCAAAAGGTTCAGGTGTTACTTTGAAGCTATCAAAACTACAAATTTCAAAACAGGGTGGTTTTATTGGAACTCTTTTAGCAGGTTTAGCAGGTAGCTTGCTACCCAGTTTGTTAGGAGGAAAAGGACTTGTGTTACCTGGATCAAAGGGTAAAGGGCTTATGTTGCCTGGAACAAAAAGACAAGGTAGGTCTTATCGCTTCGGCGAACCTCAGATTCTCGGAAAAGGTTTAATACTAGGAAAAAAATCTCCTTTCAAAAATGTTCCGATCTTGGGTTTGATTTTATAAAGTCTAATATAAAATGTACCACGATTACTCATTGAACTTGACACAAAATCAAAAGAAAAAAATTGCAAATGCATATAAAAGCAAAACTAGTGTAAGTGTTAGACTAACAAATGCAAGTTTACAGACTAAAGGCAACGTTAGTTTGCAACTGACGAGTCGACAGATAAATAGAATTAACAAATCAAAAGCGTCTGGACACGGTATACAAATAAACTTTAGTAAAACGCAATTGCAAAAACAAGGTGGTTTCTTAAGTAGCTTACTTAATTTAGGAAAACTAGTGTTACCGTTTTTAGCTAAAAAGGTTTTGCCAACTTTGGGATTAGCAGCTGCTTCCGGGGCCATCCAAGGAGCAACTAATAAAGCAGTAAATAAATGAAACCATTAACAAACTTAGACATTGATAAAATCATGATTAAGTGTGACAATTATCGAGGAACATTTAGCAAAGATATGTTACCAAAAGCAATGAATAAAAATGAGTCAGCTGTCGTAAACTTACAAGATTATTTTGCGGGTAGTGGAACTCATTGGGTTTGTGTTTACAACGAAGAAAAATCAGATAAAGTAGAATACTTTGACAGCTTTGGACTTGTACCCCCAAATGAAGTTGTTAAATATATGAAGACTACAAACAAAAACATTATTTACAATGACGCACAAATTCAAAATATTAACTCAATTCTTTGTGGTTACTACTGTGTGTATTATATAACAGAGCGAAGCAAGGGGAGAACAGCAAACGAACTATTGCTAGATTTTCATGAAAAATCTACACCTTTTAATGAAATGTTTATGAAGTTTTATGTATCATATATTAAAGATGGAAACTTATTGTGTTAGAGAAAAGAAAAAAACTAAATGTGTTCCAGGTTCTGATGAAATTATAAAAGCAAAAGGAAATGGTCGCCTGATGTTACGTTGCATTTGTGCTAGTTGTGGTATTACAAAGCATAGTTTCATTAAAACCAACAAAAAAGGAGGCTTGTTAGACCTTCATGCTGCGATAGGAAAATTACCAAAACCAAAAGGTGGGTTCACTCTTCCAAGTCACAAGTACACTGGGCCATATAATCCTTTGGATAAACAACTTGATTCGAACGACCAACCTTTACCGGGGCAAGAACCTTACAATCAAATAGATGCTATTGCAATGAAACATGATATTTGTTACCGTGATAATGACAATAAAAAAGGTAAACTAAAATGTGATAAAGATATGTTAGACAGTTTATCGCAAACAAAAACGAAAGGTATCCGGGAATCGTTTGATAAAAAGTTAGTACAAGCAGCAATTGGAACTAAATATAAGTTGGGGTTAGGTGCAAAAAACGGGAAAAGGCGTCGTGGCAAACAGAACTAGCTGATGAACTACACAAACCAGTAAAGAAAAAGTTTCTGCGACGCCGAGTTATAAGCAAATCAATTGATAAAATATGGGCGGCTGATTTAGTAGAAATGCAAAAGTTTAGCAAATGGAATAAAGGTTACCGATATTTACTTATGGTGATTGACGTATTTTCTAAATTCGGATGGATAGTTCCTTTGAAAGACAAAACGGGTAAAACTGTTGCTAATGCTTTCAAGAAAATCTTCAAAGAAAAAAGAATCCCAAAATTCTTATGGACTGATAAGGGAAAAGAATTTTACAACAAAAATACGAAAAGCCTGTTGGACCAACACAACATTAAATTATATTCAACTGAAAATGAAGAAAAAAGTTCTGTTGTTGAACGCTGGAATCGCACTATCAAAAATAAAATGTGGAAGCAATTTACAAAACAAAGTTCAACTCAGTACTTAGACATGCTACCTGAGATAGTTGATGAGTACAATAACAGCTATCATTCATCCGTGAAAATGACGCCTGTTCAAGCAAGCAAAAAAGAAAATCAAGGAATTGTTTACTATAATTTGTACGCTAAAATTAAACCAATAAAAACTAAAGCAAAATTTAAAGTTGGTGACACAGTTAGACTTTCAGAATACAAGCGAAAACTTTTTGACAAGGATTTTACTCCAAACTGGACAGAGGAACTGTTTTTAATTTCTAAAGTTTTAAATACCAATCCACACACTTACGAAATCACTGATCTTCGTGGTGATTCAATTTCTGGAACTTTCTATGAACAAGAACTTTTGAAAACGAATCAAACTAAATTCAGAATAGAAAAAGTTGTTCGCAAAGATAATAAAAAGAAATCAGCATTAGTTAAGTGGTCTGGATACAGCAATGATTTTAATAGCTGGATTCCGATTGAAGAATTAGAGCAACTTAAATCTACATATAAATAAAAGATGTTTTGTGGATTTCAACCTTCAAATTTATCAGTTCCAGAAAATATAGAAGATATAAAACAAAAGTGGAATAAACGTGTTTTAACTTACTGTATCACGAACTTAACACCAAAACTTACAGAAGAATCGATACACAAACAAATTGATTCTGCTTTTAAAGTTTGGGATAAACCTACAGCACTTAAATTTAAGAAAGTACAGCCAAATGAGCCCTGTGACATAAAAATTAGTTTTTGTGCCGAGGAACATGGCGATGGATTCCCTTTTAAAGGTAAAGGCGGTGTTTTAGCTCATGGATTTTATCCAGGTTCAGGAATTGGGGGTGATTTACATTTTGATGCTGATGAAGATTGGACAGACCAAGAAACACCTCCCAAACACAACTTATTTGTAGTAGCTGTTCATGAAATAGGTCATTGTTTAGGTTTAACCCATTCACAAAGTACAGATTCTATCATGTATCCTACTTATAAACACGAGTGGTCAAAAGTATCAAGTGATGTTCTATCAAAAGAAGACATTGAAAGAATACAAAAGGCATACGGTAAACCTAAAGTGAAAATATTTGATAGCAATGGCTTTACAATTAAAGTGAAACCTATAGAAAATGACAAAATCAAACTAATTATTGAAAAGAATTAAACGCGACTGAAGCGCAATTATGAGCACAAGTTGGTTACATGTGACAAGCGCTCCATTGCGAGTTTAATACCTCCTACTAACATCGGGAGGGGGGACTGAGAACCACGATTTAAAAAAAAATTTGAAACACAAGGACGGTTTCAGTGCATTTTAAGTCATTTTGTTTCCAGTGCATTTTTTAAGAGTCAGGTGACCTGCTTTGCACTGAATGATTTTTATTGAGACAGTGCAGTCACGTGACCTCTCTTAATTTGAGACACAAGGACGGTTACAGTGCAGTCACGTGACCTCTGTGCACCGAACACGCCATATACATAACTACTAGCAAGAAATGCGTAGTAGAGAGATGGGGCTGTTTTGAGAAGCCACCGGAGGCCGTTGGGAGTCGGAGGTTAAAGCCCCAGGTTTCGAAAATTTTGTGATTTTTGCAAAAATAACTTAGTTTTATTCCTACTTTGATAAAAATTAATGCTTTAAAACGTGACATGGAAATTAGCAACGCAAAAACAAAACTAAACTGGTTGCATAGATGGGCTATGTTGGAGGAAGCTAATGGCAAAATTTCAGTTCTCTTATTTTCAAGCTGGTAAATCATAAAATCCTATTGTTCAATAAAATTCACTAGGAGTAATCTATTTCGTCTATATTTTTTGAGAGAAAGATAGTTGGAGGGCTAATGGAATGAGATTTCACAGAAGTGAGTGCTAATTACGGCAGCTAATGCTTAATAGCCCTCTTCCCTATTCCTGAGCTTAAATATTTTTGGATGAAACTTTACTTCAGCATTTTTGAACAAACCATCAAATTTGATTGCTTTTTTTCGACATTTTCAACTTATTACTAATTTGTGAGATTTATTTTTGAAAAGTTAATTCTCCCTTTAAAATAAATGTTTCAAAAGACGCTTTAAATCATTTTTGAGTACATTCCAGAGCAAAAAACGGTCTCAAAAGTGCCAAAAACGTTATGTCTTTCTTGTTACTCAGATTGGTCACTAGGCCAATGCTATAGCTAAAACTAAGGATATAGCTCCCTCTTTTCCGGCCGTCCTACTGGCTACGCTATTGCTTACCACTTACTTGTTTTAAAGCAATTCTAAAAACTTATTTTTGTTTCAAAGTGCAGGATAAATACTGAATCAAAAACGTGCAAGGTAGGTTTGGAAAAAGGTTCAAGTGCAAGAATTTGTTAAACCGAAATAAGACCATACGCAACGCTATTGATTGAATAAGGCTCAACAGCGCTATCAATTGGATTGTTTGCTTATTTTTTGTCACCACCGTAATTTGGGTGTGCAAGAGAGTCAGAATCTGGTCGTTTTAAAGCGGCTGAAGTTAGAAGGAATATTGTCAACCGTTTCAGTAACATCACGTGATTAAGCTAATTTTGGTGAAACCCTGTTTTCATTTATTTTGGGTTTGGGAAGGATGAAGTAGAGTTGGGGTGATTAAATAAACTTTATTTGATTTTTCCAACCCCAATTTGGACAAAAAAGGATAGCTTATCAAAATTAGATTGATCCTGTGATGCAACTGGAATAGTTAGTTTTGTCTAAATGCTCAAGTTAAATGCTCAAACCATTCAAAAAATTCTGCTCGCTATTTCTTTATCTCAGAAAATCATAATTTTTGCTGAGTAACCTGTAACTGTAAGTGGTACTTTACTTACCTTTTTGGTTTTTTTTCCCCCATTTGCTGCTACGTTAATTGCCCTGCTTACAATTCTTAATTTTGAATGGTCACTATTTGTTCATTTGATGACAGTTGAAATGGCGACAACAAGGAACGATTGGAGTAGTTTACCTCATCGTTGTTCGATGCTTTTTGGTCTTTGCCAAGTTATCATAAACTTTCTAGAAGCTATAAGGCTAATGCACTTTTAAGTGTTTGTGTGCTTTATTTATGTTTTTTAATGGTTAGTATGTGACTGAGGCCGAAAAATAAATTTACTTTCGTAGATAATGTGTGCTACTTCTACCTTTATCAAATTTCTCTATTTCTTCGCACTGTGAGCATTATTCCAAAAAATTATAGAAATCTACTGACCCACGTAAACCAATATTGCCAATATGTCAAAGAAAGCAATATTACAAAACATATAAGGCAAAAAATCTTTAAAAATTGTAAATCAACGAAAATAACAGGCACTACTAAATTTTACTAAGGATTGGTGAGGCAAAAAATATGTCTTTAGCAATAACATAGCTGACGGTAAATTACTTTGGTGTTTGTAAAACGACGTCAGCCATGACTAAATTGGTATTAAATAATGGCGCTATTCAAGTTTGGTTATGCGGAACAACAGCAAACATAACCAACACCGCCTTACTGTGTAGTGTGTAATCAAATGAACATATTATATACCCAGTCAAGCAAATATTGTCCGTACTGTAACGAGCAACTGAGGTAGTTAAGCACAGAGCAAGTGAGTGGTGATCGAGTGGAGTGCTGGCAAAATCTTTTTACTGAATTGCTTACAAATTCGATAAGCAAACAGATTTATTGTAAGATTTTATTTTCAAGACTAACCTAGAATATGAGATAAGATACGAAGTGATATTTTACGGCAACAAATTATACTCTAACAATTTTGTATTAGTGTCTGAAAAAAGAGACGTATAGGCCGGAAGCGTTTCTTAGCTCGTTCCGTATGCGGCCCATATTAATCGCTGGAAAAATCTTCTGTAGCAGAGAATACGGTCAGAAGCGCAAACAGGATTTTGCCAAGAAGGAGGTGGCTTGAGCTAAAAGTAGACTTTTTTTTGCACAAAAATTGTCTAATTTAGGTCACTTGCTGAAAAAAGTGACTCAACGTACGCGCACACGTTGAAAAAAGGCATTGATGCAGTCGCTGTTACGGTCTGACAGAGTCTGTGGTCTGACCTGTAACGCAAGAGTTGCCAGCCAAAAAAGAAGCAAAAGACATAAAACTAAACTAAATTGAACAATTGCTGGTGGAAAAGTCAACCATTCTGATGAATTTGTTAATCAAATTTAAAATTATAGAACTTTCTACTTGTCTGAATCAAAATATTACTTAAGTAGCGTTACTTCAGTCTAAAATAACTCAAGTAAAAGTAGCCACAAAAAAAAAACTACTCAAAAAGTACTCGTTACTGGAAAAAACTACTTGAGTAATCTACTCAAGTAAAGGTATTTCGTTACTTTACACCACTGACAGTATAGCACGCAAATTTTGAGCGTACCGTACCGTACTGCCATCCTTGGTTGTATAACCGTTTTTTACAGCCCAAGCCACTACAACTACTATGCTAGTAGTCATAAAGTACTATAAGTCAAATACGAGTTGTTGCAGACCTGTGCGTCGGCAAGGGAGTGGCATGGCCTTTATCTGAATTTTCACACATGATGCCCATGATAGTTGAAAAAAAAAACGCATTGGTGATTTACGTCAGTGCTTCAGGCAACAATGTTGAGTTTCAGTGACTATCAATGCAACTGACAATAAATGATTCCTACATCCCTTTTTCTCTCTATCTTAAAATGCAAGTGGTTAAGTGAAATGTATTTGGGTCCCCCAGCCTCCCCCCTCCCTGGCTCCGTACCTGCTTAATAACCAGAGCTTTTTTGACGAAATCTCGCGAATTTCGTTCGAATTGTTTGTACATCGTTGATTTTGTTTGCATTGTTTGTACGCCGCAATAGCACTAAGATGCAGTTTTGCTTTTATTTTTTGATTTTTTTCGGTGGTATGTCGTTTTGGAGATGAGAGTACAATGTTTTGGAAAAAAAGGAAAAAATATCCTCGTTGCAGCTAAAAGTGGTGTCACGAATTAATAATTTTGAATGCCTGAGATATGATTATTTGCTGTATTTAACATGTACGTGACTGATTTACTACTTTTGCCGCTTTTTTGTGATTTAGAATATTCGAGATATTCTATATAATTCCTTTCTAGTATTCTGCTATTTTCTGCAGTTGTCGATGTTTGGGTTGTTTACGACTTTTAATTTTTATTTTTAGACTTGTAGTTGTGATGTCATAATTAGGTCAAAATCTGTTATCGTAAGCTCATGTTTTTTTTTCGATTGTGATGTATCAAAGATTTTTCTGGGATATTCGATAGCTTTGGTCGTAGTACAAATAGGTGGGTCGTTTTTCATTCTAATATTCTAATATTCTAAGAGTGGATGATTTTAGGTATTAGTTTCGTAGGCAGTTTTGCCGAGTGTGTGTATCTGTGGTTGGCTTGTGTAGTTTGGCGATCTAAATTGGGCGATTACGAGAGTATGTAAAGTGTGACCTGAACCTGGTCGGTTGCGGTTAAGTCTTTTACGATCTGAATCTGGTCGATCGTAAGAAGTGTTAGTGGAGCGATTTTGCTCAGTGAGAGTGGTTTTGTGTTTTCAATCTTAAATAGAAGTTTTAATTTAAGATTGCTGTGCTGCTTTCTGAGATTCAAGAAGCTAAAAGAAATATCAACTGCCATTTCCGATTCGTCAATTAACATCTCAGTCGTTCTCTAGTTTCAGCCGACGTGGGCAATTCTTGGGATTAAACGTAGTAGTACTCTAGCCAAGTATCAGCGATCGCGACAAGTGGATAGGTAAAAAAAGGGTATCTTGAAATAAATAATCGTGTGAACTATTTTTTGTGGTATTTTTTGAATGCGACCTCTTTCATGCCAAACTTTTGAGGCGGTTTTCGGACCCCAAATCCAATGTCACGTGACCTATTGCGTCAAAATTTGGTACAAGCAACATCTTGTTACTCTAAAACTGCAGTAACTTCTTGGCTAAAAATATCTTAGACTTTTCCCGCTCTACTGTTCCGCAGTGGCGTAGCCAGGAGGTCGGCTAGCTTAGGTGGCACCATTTCAGGGTGACACCTTTTTATGATGATACATTCAAAATTTTGACTTAAAAGTTTTAAAATGGTAGCAAAATTTCTTTAACTAAACTAACAGCAAATTTGAACAAACCCTCTGAATTTATTTTGCAACTCTGTGAAAAGGTAAACTTTAAAATCTTCATGAAAACGCAGTTTTAACAAAAAAGTAATATTTTCCAAGATACGTTTGTAAAAAAACAATTATGCACAAAATATATCGACACCGGTATATAGCAATTAATATTGGTTTGTTTCAAAAATTAGCAAAATTTTTCAGCAACGGGCTTTGCTCCTTATTCTAGATATTTTCTGAAATGAGCCGCAGATGGGTCAAAATTCTCGATGCGCCAGTGTGTCAGGTTCCCCACTTTGAAAATTGTTCTGCAAGCCTGTCCGTTGTACTTTTAGGAATGACACCGTCCATTAAGTCCAAGCCGGGATAACACCATTTCTAGCGACGCCACTGCCGTTTCGTACTTGTTGGAGTAACGACTTCCACTACTGCACTAAATAATCAATCTGGTTAACTGGAACTAATCTTTTTCGAAACAAATTCCCGGTAGCCTATTTTATCCTCTACGGTCCTACGGAGCATAATTATTTTCTTCAATCTAAGAGCTTTTTGGTTTTGGTACAACAGTTAGCCTACTAACTTTCTATTGCGCGCAAAACAGCAACGTAGAAACTTTCTTTAGTCTACCTTCCTCTGACCCTGCAAGTATCATGCTGCCCTAGCCCTCATTTCCCTGTTATAACAGTCAGGCAGTGCTGTTGCCAGAGTAAACCAAAGGAGGAGGCACTAGTTGAAAGTGGGGGGGGGCACTAATATAGACTGAACTTCCTCATGTAAAAACTGACCTTCAGATCTTGTATGGCTACAAATATACGCAATGTTAAAATTTTGTATTCATGTCTAAAAAGAGACCTATAAGGCTGGCAACTTTTGTTAGCCCGTTTCGTCTGCGGCCCATAATCGCTTGAAAAATCTATCTGCAGCAGTAAATGCTATCAAACGCCCAACCAAGATTTTGCTAAGAGGGGTAAACCAAAAGTAAATTTTTTTGCATAAGAATTGTCTAATTTAGGCTCCATGTTAAACAAACTGATGCAACTCAAGCGTGTCACAGACGGGGGCCTGGGGGCGGAGCCCCCTGCTTCTGGGCAATTTTTGTGACTTGCGGCAAAAAATAGCAATTTTAAGGCCATTTGAATCACATTTCGCACTTTTTGAAGCAACATGAATAACTAAACAGCTGAAATTCAGAAGTCATTTGAAAGAATCAAGTTACCTAGCCCCTTCAGTCCCCCTTTACTTCAGATGAAGTCCAAGATTATTTATTTATCTGTTTATTTATTTATTTCACGTCGAAGACGTAAGGAAGGCACATAAAGCACATTAGGCGTAATAGCATGAGATGCGAAAAAATAAAATGCAAACGATATACCAAAACTTCTTAAGTAACACGACTACATGCATGCACCACCTGGCTAATAAAAGTTAATTTAATGTGACATAATAACGAAAAAGTGGTCAGAAAAATGCTTACCGGTAGGCCTACAGTACCATTTTCAATTCAAGATACACAATTTATGTATTTAAAATTGTCGTGAAATTTTGGTCATAAATAATCACGGTTTCTGGAAAATGACAAAAACTTATGGTACTAGCACGACTATTTACAATTAACATCAATTTATACAATTACAAAGACAATATAAACATTATGTACACGATTGCTTAACATGAAGCAACGAGTTATGTTACACTTATGATTAGCTTATGATAATAATTCAGCTATTGATATAGGGTTATAAATTTATTAAGAACTATGTACTAAGAAAATAATAAGCGATAGACAGTATACACAGTATTATAGGCTCAATCAAACCTTTGATTAACAGCCTAAGACATAGCCTACTGTTTCGGAATCGACATTCGTCTTTTATTCCTCGTCAGTATATCTAGGACTACAGGTATGAACATGAACGTAGAAAGGCAAAGAATCGCAAATTAACCAGATCATGACACAATTTTTTTTCCCAAAAATAAAAAGCAACCACAATACTACAAGAGATTATTTTAATAATTTAATGCAAAATAATTTCTTTAAAAAAAAATTGTGTCATGATCTGGTTAATTTGCGATTCTTTGCCCTTCTACGCTCATGTTTATACCTGTAGTCCTAGATATACTGACGAGGAATAAAAGACGAATGTCGATTCCGAAACAGTAGGCTATGTCTTAGGCTGTTAATCAAAGGTTTGATTGTGCCTATAAGACTCTGTAAAGCCTACTGTTATAAATTTGTTTTTATAGTTTTAAGTTATTTTGAACTAAGTATGATTAAGTGTTTTGAAGGAAAGAATGAACTGTTTTACTTTTTTTTTGCATTTGTTGGTCTGATTCCATATCCTAGGGCCCCAAAATTTCTCGGATTTTTTGCTTATAGTGAAGGTGCCGGAGACGGTAATAATTTTTGAATTGCTTCTTGTTACCACATTTCTTAGAAGCAAAGAAAAAATTACGAAATATCTTTGGAATAGAATTTTTGTGGTAATGATACATAAATATAGCACTATTTTTTATCAAACACTGATCTACAGTAACAAATTTAGTGTTATTAGAGATTGCTAGGGCTTTGTGTGTTTTCCTTGTTTTTTTGGGGGATGTGACGATCAAACATGTTATTGAATTTGTTATCGACTTTTTGAATTTTGTTTGCAATGACTTTGTTACCATAAAACCAAGTGGTAAAACACGAAACCCGACATATGGGCGCAGACAAAAGGGTGCAGGACATAAGTTCGCAGGACATATGGGTGCAGGGACATAAGTGCGCACAGACGTAAATCTGCAATCTGCGCTAACATTTTTGTGCTTCGGAAAGTAATTGTGTGATTATAGAAACGAACTTGACTAATGAGTATTTTATTTAACTTTTGAAAGTCAAAGTTTTAAAGAAGTTTTTTGAAGTCGCTTTCTGCCTTATGGGCTCCGCCAACTCCTCACACGAATTCGGCGGAATAAAGCGAGAGAATGAGTGATTTGATTTAGCTTCGCAAGGGGACAAAGGACTAATTATGATTGTTTGCTTAACGGATTTAGTACAACCGTTAAATGACTGCGTTTGAAAACAACCGCTGCGTGGTTACATAAAGCAAATAAACTCATTAAAAGTAAACATTTCTTTTTAAAGGTTTGTTTAAGATTAGTGTACGGCGACTTAAAACTGTTTAAAAGGGCAATCAACTCGAATTTTGAAAAATTGCAAAAAAATCTTAAAAAACATGTTTACCAACATGACCTCATTGCGATTCTTGCAAATCATCCGGCTGAGAAAGTCTAAGAGAAAAAATTTTATGTTTTCCACTTAGAATCCAAATTTCGGCCATCTTGTTTCGAGTAGATTGCGCAATAAATCAGTTTGTAACTTCTATTTCCGAGTCTTGCTATGTACCGGGCTTCAGTGGCGTACGCAGGATTTTTCAATGGAGGGGGGGGTTTCAAAAGTTACATCAAAAATTTGTTCGCGATCTACACTTTGACGAATGAATAACTTAGCGTAATGTAACAAGATGGAGTCAAAGTGACACAGTGCGTAATGCAAATCAAACTTTTCAAACAACAAACAATTAAGCATATATCTATAGTTAACATCATAAGGTTTGCAATTGAACGATGAAGAAAAAATTGTTCAAAAGAAAAGCTACAAAAACCCATATGATTATAAACAGTGCAAAACGCGGCAGGCACGAAGCTAGAAATTCGCAATTGAGGGGGCTGTTTTGGGGGTCTGGGGGCAAAGCCCCCAGCCGATGGAGGCACGGGGGTTTGGGGACGGAGCCCCGAGCGCTTGAAAATTTTGCATTTTTTTTTTCAAAAATAACTTAATTTTAGGGCTATATTGATAAAAAATAATGCTTTTAAAACGTGGCATAAAAATTGGTAGTGCAAACCTGATTGAACTGTTTGCATATATGGGCTATGTGGAAGGTGGCTAATGGTAAAATTTTAGCTCTCTTGTTTACATGCTGGTAAATCATAAAATCCTGGAGTTGAAGAAAACTCACACAGAGTAATCTATTTCGTCGATATTTTATAGAGAAAAATAAATGGGGGGGAGGGGCTAACAAAAAAAATTTTGAGACAGGTGGTTGGTAATTAACTAATGCTAAGTAGTCCCCTCCTATTCCTAAGTATATAATATGTTCGCTGATGAAACCTATGTTCAGCATTTTTACAATAGCGATCAAATTTGATTGCTTGTTTTTGGCCATTTTTCAAAGTTTTCATTGATTTGTGGGTTTTGTTTTTGAAAAATTATCCCCCTTCCCCCTAAATTTATGTTTCAAAAGATGTTTTAAATCACTTTTTAGTCCATTCCATTGCAAAAAACAGTCTCAGAAGTGCAAAAAACGTAGTATTTTTCTTATTCTGAATTTTGGTTGACAGGCCAATGGGGGATCTATAACCCCCCCCCCCCCCCCCCCGCCTACGCTACTTAAAGTTACTCTGACTCGTAACACGACATTCCAGAGTTTCAGTATTACACTTAGCCGCTTACAATGTTGTATTAAATAACAAAAAAAATATTTATTATAATTAAATATTTTGTATTAGTAATATGAGAGTAAAGAAGGAGCTTGTTTGTTTTGCGCAATAAGGCGATATTTTGAATGATATACGTCGGATTAATAGGGAGGGTGGTTTAAACCCCCACTCCCCTGTGTACGCCTTTGCGCATAAGTGAGCTATGAGGGCGGTGGTTAATGGTAACATTTCAGTCCTCAAATTTACAAGCCGGTAAATCATAAGTCATAATTTGAAAAAACTCACGAGCATTTATATTCTGTATTTTATAGAATGAGACAGTTGGAGAAAGGGGGGTAGAGAGGGGCGAATGGAACGAGATTTGAATTGATTAATAATTAACTAATACGGAAACCCCATCTCCATATTTTTGATGAAGCCAATGTTAAGCATTTTTAGTGGTTAAATTTGCTAATTTTGGCAATTTTTTGAAGTTGTTATTGATTTATAAACCCTATCTTCGACAAATTAACCCCCCCTAAGAAACTTTAAATGCTTCAAAAGTTGCTTTAAATCATGTTGGAGTCCGTGTCATCGCAAAAAAACAGGCTCAGAAGTGCTAAAAACGTGATATTTTCTTTACTGTGCATTTTGGTCGACAAACCAATGGGGGGGGGGTTTGAACCCCCAAAACCCCCCACTTGCGTATGCTCTTGCCGGGCTTTTTGGGACTAGGTGAGTGCTGAAGGTATAGATAAATCAATTAGTGGAACAGCTACTGTTTGAATTCAGAGAGGTCAGATGCTTTCCTAATATGCTTTGTCTGCTAAGTGCTAGCTAAGCTGTCGGAATAAGATAAGGCTTTAGTGCTTTAGGCGTAGTAGCCTAAAGCTGATTGTGACTATTGCTTCGTATAGATAGCCTATCATAAAAAATTAGGAAGGCTTTATTTCACCGGAAATTTTTATCTAGTTTTTTATTAATTCTCACTCAAATCTAACACAAACTCAAAGGCTTACTCTAAAAGTATTCCTAAATCGAACTCTAACCCAAACCCTAACCTAAACCCTAATCTTAACTCCTAAAAAAGCAAATGAAAAAAGCGCGGATGAATATTTTTTATTCTCGTTTTATTCTCTTTAAGTTGAAAATTTTCGGTGAAATAGTCACTACCAAAAAATTATTGCCTGTTGAAGGCTAAGGCATCGTAACTGACAAGATATTATACTAAGATTCTAGTTTTTAGTAAGCCAGTAAGTTTTATGCGATTATTGCGCAGTTGGTTTAGGCTAAAGATCAGGCAAGGCCAGTTAGTTTTTCACGTAAATATGAAATTGCAAGCTTCAATGGTCAACATTTTAGTAAGCATTTTTCGTTTAGGTTTGTTACGGTTATCAGCAGGTACCTACGAAGCCACTTCCTCCTCAGCTGCTAATGTAGTCAGTCATTTGGAACGATTTTGACCAACGTCCTTTCAGTTTAGTAATGTTCGCAAAGCGTTTCTCCTTGGTCTAAGGGAAAAAGAATTGCGAACATCTTACGATTTCTTGGCCGAAGAGAATCAAAATTGGTGCGAAAAAATTCTAAAAGATTGCCAAAGTTGTTTCACTATGGTTTGGCAGAAAAAAATTTTAAACGAAAACGTCCTGAATGCTCTTTTAATACAAAACGTAAGGGCCTCCCTAATCACAATTTTTATTGACAACCGTGATATTGATTACATCGGCGACGCCATCTTAGTTTCTATTCTAAGGCAACGCGCAAATAGGCTAAGCCACAGAAAACTTTAAACCTATCAGCAGTATATATAAATTTTGTAGGTCTTTGTGGGCTATAGGCTACTGTTTGGAAACGTCACGGTTGCTAATAAAAATTATACTGTAATTAGGGAGGCCCCAGCCACGTCGTGTTTGAAGTACAATTATTTCTCTAACGACTGGGTCAGTAAGGATAGAGTCAATGCCAATCCAATCTAACACGATTGCCCTAATTTTTGATTGGTAACCCCCATTGATTTTGCCGTCGGTCCTAGTTTAAATTTGGTAACACTAACAATCTTTAGCCCTCACACTACGGTTACTATTTTTACAATGAATAATGCGTTGGTCTCTGGAGCGGTTGGTCTTAAGTAAATATCTCTGGCCGGTCATATTAGACGCAGAGTTGCAAACTGCTCACCATTGTTACTATAGGTTTTTGATAGGAGCTGTGCTGCCTGCTAGAGCAATTACGCAAAGATTGATCCAGCAAACTCGTTTCTCGTTTTGGTGTAATACACTAAGTACAATGAAGATTTGATATGATTTTGTTAGTACAATTGTGAAATTAATTCTATTTTACAGGGGCTATGTCACCAATGCATTTACACGGGGTGGGGACAAAATGCCTTCCCAACTCCTACAGTAAATGAAAACTTATGGAAACACCATATTTGGCACGCAGCTTGAAGTTCACCAAATTGTTATTTTTTAGAAAAAGTAGTTTTTGTTGATGACACTATTATAATCACGCGCGAGCTATATTTTTCAAAAATAATGTAATTTATTCAATGATGTCATAGACGGTTGAAATGTTGTACATTTTATAGGTTTGTGTTTCTGATACTAAATCATAAAATGCTAAAGTCAAAGTAGTTACGTCACGATAGCGTTTTTAATGCTAATTAAGTTGAATATGGACCAAAATAAGGTCAGATATTTGATAGCGACCCTGGTAAACCTCAAGATCGGGAAACTTTTTCTTACCTTGTCAACGCTTCAGGGATTATTTGCAAATAAATTTCACTTAAGGTAAAATTGTTTTGAAGTAAATTTTTTTCTGAAGAGATTTAAGTCGAAAAAATCAAAAAGGGTTGAATTTTCTTTTCCTCCCGAATAAAAAAAGACTTAAACTATTTTTTAATTAATCTTTTTCCTCAAGACATACCAATTAGCTACTGACTTTCTGTATTGCTTTTTATTTTGTACTTGTAGGAGTTATTAACACAGTTAGCTCATAATTCGAACAGAATGTGATGAACAAGGCTAATGTACAATATTTCCGGCTCTTTTGAAACTAGGCCCGGAAGAGGTGGATGCCGTGGTAAGGAAGCGTGAAGAATTCAGAATTAGTGATTGAAACGGCAATGACGTTCAATATCTGAAAAAGACCGATTTAACTCGAGAAGGACTTCTTAAACCAGTGGAAGTCAGAAAATTGAGAAAACTTTTTGAAACCAGCAGTGTTCACTCAGGTTTGTTGCTACAGTATTTTGAATCAATTTATGCTTTTTTTGACTTGCTTTAAATTGCGGTACTTTAACCCTATCTGGACTGGGGGGGGGCTACATGTGCACGCGCTTTTTTTAAACGCCTATTGTTTTAAAGCTACTTGAAGATAGTCAATCAGATTCCTTGACTTTTTAAGTTAATAAATTCTGCTTCCATTGATAAAAATTTCAAATATTTTTACGAACTATGAAGCGAGTTATTAACTGTTAAAGTCAGTACATAGGTCAAGTTCTGGTTTTCGTAAATAAAGAGAATAGGCGAGAATGAGCCACGCATGCTTAGCGACGCATATCGAAATTATGCGTTCTGAGTGAGTCATTGAAATTTTCGGCGGTCAGTCGAGCGCGGAATGGCAAGGCGCTATGACGAATAGCATTTCGTCATAAAAACAACTGTTATTTTGTTCAGAAAAGTCTTATTGATCGTAGCAAAGAATCTTTTACAACTAAGTGAGATCATCAATCAAACAAGCAAAGAATTTGTGTTTCCATATTACGGTCTTTCTGTCGCCTAGTCAAAGTTTCATTTTACTGTTTGTATTACAATTCGTGCGTACAAATTTCAAAACCAACAAAATAAGTTCAATGTTACAGTTTTATTGTGCTTATTGTTATTGAGGTAACGCTTTTTGAATATGTTTGAAAAACAAAACCATAGTTTCGACTCAATGGGCCAATTATATTTAATTTTTTCTATTGCTGATTTATGTACTGCATATTGCACAAGTACGTGGTACAAATGGTACATACAGCAGATGCAAAGCTTGAGAGCTGTCAATCGAAAGGTAGTTGCTGGCTTCGAAAATGGTTTCTTTTATCGCGTTTTGATACATATTGGCTATTGCAATATTTACGCCGCATTTTAATCAAACAATTAATAGACAAATAAGCAACTTTGACCAGCTATGTCTTACGCCAAAAGCGTTTATATATTTTTTTCTTGTTAAAATGCTGTTGCCACTGCCGAAGTTGCGTTTTTTATATGCACTTATGCAAATTGTGTTTCAAATAGGTGGGTTTCAACTTTCAATATTGTATTTTTAATAACTTTATGATAAATTTGACTGCAAGATGGTTTCGATACAACGGTGGAAAAATTACAGTGCTTTTTTTTTTCTAAATTTTCAAAAACGCGAGACAAGATTTAGATAAACTCTGCAATTGGGATAATGCCACTAAATTTAAAATAATGTGCATTTAATTGCAGTATATATATTTTTGCTGCTGCTGCGCAAAAATTGCGAAAATCAGGGCGCCACCAGAATTTTGCTAAGGGGGCTAGAACCCTCGGTTAAAATTGTCTGCATTCCAAAGTGGGGGTGTGGGAGCCTAGCCTGCAGCTTCTTGAAGAGCCATCACAGCCCACAGCAAACGAAGTGGGTACTAGCCGAGAGTGAGGGGGCACTGAAATAAACTGAACTATTAAAATTGATCTCGCACAATTGAAAATTAAGTGCAATTCACAAAATATTGTGTTCATGTCCAAAAAAAAGGCATATAAGGCCGATAGCGTTTCTTAGCTTTTCGATTCTGGTCCTTAATTGCTTGAAAAATTTATTTTCAATGGTCACTGTGACCTAAACAAGCTTGAGTATGCTCTAAAAACACAAAGAGCTAGCCATTAAAAAAAAAAACTAACTATTTTATCAGTCGACATCTGTACACTCCTACACACTAGTAAACATTTTGAACCAAGATTTTGCTAAAGGGGGAAAAGGAGCTTGAACCAAAAGTTGAAATTTTTTGCTTGATAAATGCATCAATTTCATGTCCAGCTAAGCAAAATGATGCAATTCAAAGGCATCATAGACGGGGGTTTAGGGGTGAAGCTCCCAGCCGCTGGAAGATTTTTTTTCATTTTTTGTGAAAAATAGCCATTTTAACGCCATTTAGATCACATATTGCACGTTTTTAAAGCTATTTGAAAGAAATAAATTGCTAAGCTTTGGAAGCCAAATGAAAAAATTAAATTATCCAGTCCATTCAGCCCTTGCTTTACTTACAGGTCAAGTCCAAAGCACATTTAAACGCCTGCATTTTAAGGTTAAAGTTACCAAGTGATTTGGCTAAGGGGGGGGGAGGGGGAGAGAACCCCTTGGTTGTACCACTATCCCTAAACGTTTAGCGACCTGATGTGCATTCCGACCCATGGTTTGAGAAACATTGACTTTAGGCTTAGAATTCTTTGAATTGCATATAATGCAAACACCCGTGGTTTTGAAATTGATATGAATAGCCTAATTCATAACCTAATGGGTTCAGAGGTATAAACCGTGATTGTTAAAGCTGGTATTTGAAACTTGAACCACAATACTTTTAATATTCAAAAACATTAATTTACTGCTAGAGTGCAGATAAGATTGAACGTTACCATTCCTTTTTCACATAATAGTTAGTTGTCTTTTTGTAACGTGATGTTCTAAACAAGTATCTTTAGTGAACCAAAAGGGGGGGCACAAGCAGCCGTTAGGAGGCATGGTTTGGCCACTTGGCAATATTTGTAATTTTCCAAAATAAGTATTAACGCTATTTCGATGACAAATCGCTCGTGTGTTGAGCCATAAGCAACTAATCTTGTAAAGATTTGGAAACTTTTTAACAAAATTATACTACCGATAGCCGATTCAGTTCCCTTTATACTTTTTTGTCAAAAGAAATGGTTCAAAGCACGTTTAAAAGCATGCATTTTTGAATTAAATTTCCCAAGTGACTTGGCTGAGGGTAAAGGCTTGAGGCCCCTCAGCCCCCACTGGTTACGTGGCCGCTACTGGTCGAAATATAGTAGAAATTCAAAGCCACAGCATTCAATTAAGATTAGAAACAAATTGTTACATACTACTGCGGCAAAGATTCGCTGTACATTACTTTGCGATAATTAGCAGTCCCATTGTCAAGGGAGAGTCTGGGGATTCACATAAGGTTTATTTTTCACCCCACCCAAATCTTACTTGCAATATAGTAAGGTAAAAGGAGCGAAAAATCAGTAAAAATCATTGACAGTCAGTTGCTTGATTGCATAATGCAGTATATGGTAAATATCCGCATACTTTTCAATTTTTAATTACATAATTAATCGACTGGTAGGCTACAAGCATGCCATTCATCGTTTGGTTAGACAGAACACAAAATTCCGTTTGTTTAAAAATTGAATATTGTACAACAACCTATATCGGCAATTTCTTTTTCTACTCACGTTGACAGTTCACTAACAAATCAACAAAGCTTTATCAAAAGCTTAGGCATTGGTTAGATAATAAACTTTTGAAGTAAAATATATATGCGGCATTGCATAAGTTGACAACCAGTGGCCTATATAGCTTTGAAAATATGAAAAAAAAATTTTTAATCTAACGTGTTTGATGTTACTTAACAAATTGGGAGCTGTAGTTTTGAATAATATATTGCACGATTTCGCTAAATCTAGTTGCATGGAATGCAGGCATCAAGAATCACAAATATATTGTAGTTCGCAGAAACTTGCTGCTTCACATTTCGTTAATAAAATAATTACAGCCCTAGCCGGGAAAAAGGAAGAGGCTTCAAATTCGTTTTTGTTATATTTATTTGGGAGGGGGCATAAATTTCTATAAAATTTAACTTAAAAATAACAGTAAAATAATTCGATCAAACATGATCAAAGTTGATTGCTGGCTAAAAATGCTTAAGGTAAGCTAATCAAATAAGTGTTTATGTTTTAGGGGGGACATGGGGGATACTCTAAGGTAAGTTGATAAAACTTGCTAGTTTTTCGAATAACAGATTTGTATCATGGCTAGAATTAAAATGAATAAAATTTTCTAATTACTATTTGAGGCATCGCTCTTTTAGCTTTTTTACGCAGCCATTTAAATCATGCTTTGCATTCCTGTTATGTGCGGTCTCATAAGCAATAATTTTAACCGAAATAGGCCTGAAATTGTTTTTTTGGTTTTTGCAAAAAACATCGCAAAATCTTTGAGCGGTGGGAGCAAAGGCCCCAAAACCCATTGTTTCCGGTAGCTGCGGCTTTAACCCTAAACCTCTAATAGCCTCAGGAATTTATTACCACTAAAACTTTTCATAATAACAAGAAACGAATGCAAAACTTCTGCAAATTGCATTAGCAAAACAAAAATTATTTGTTTTAAAACCATGCAGTCACCAAAATGATCGAAAAGATATTGCTCTTCCTAAACTATCCTGCTGGCTACGTGTCTGATAATTAGAAGAACGGCTTGATGAGCTATAGTACGCTACAGCATAAAAGAAAATCAATTATTTTCTTTTTTTGATCTATTTGTGAACTGCAGAGTAGTACTGCTGGGTCCTCAGAGGCAAAGAAAATTATGTAAAAACTACCAACCGTATCAATTACCATCATTGTTGCAGATTATAAAATATAATTGTAGGTATATTAGTGGCGTACAACGGAGTGGAGGAAAAACCGCCAGGAAAACCATTGCCCCGAGGCGCAACAGCCATTCAGCAAGATGAAAACCTTTTTGTTCGTTTGTCGTTTGTATTTCTAGCATAAAGCAGTCCCTTTTTAAAAACGAAACCTTATATTTTTGGTCTTCACGTATATTTCGCTTTCGCGGGCGGAAAAGGCAGTACGCGGACTTTCATCTCAAGCCAGATTTTTGTCTATTATCATGCATGTAGACGCAATACTTATTGCTAATGCACAACGTTACAAACAGATCAGGGTAAACGAAGTTGTGGGGCCAAAACCACAAACTAAACTATTGGAAAGTTTCAAAGTTTCAAGTTTATTTAAGCATACGCAAAAATACGCAGGAAGGACACAGCGAAAAGACCACCAGGTCACCTAGGTCAACTGCACCTTTATGGCAATACTTCTACACTTATGGCGGTAAACTTAATTTGAAAAAATGAAAATAAATGACACAACACATAAAGGAAACAAAAAAAAAAAACACTAGACAGTGCTGCCTACTTGAAGTTGTAAATTCAAAATTAATAAGACTTGTTTGGGGTACAATACTTTAAAAAAAAAAAAAATCTTAGACGCCAAAATTTTATTTATGGAATGTGTGTAGTGCTCAGTGGTATGCAAAAAAAAAAAAAAAAAAATTATTATAATCTACCGATTATTATGAAAGATACACTTTAAAACTACAAGCAATTTAAGGAGAAAAGTTGTAAAAAATGAAAATATACATAAATAGAAAAATGTTAGCACTAATAAGAATAAAACTGCAAATTTTTTGTTACACCAATGAGAGAATAAGATTGAATGGCAAATAACGGTTATGGGCAACTACTATTGGCAATAAAATCCTCGTAAAAATACAAAATTAGGCATTAAACAATGAACATCCGCAATCAGAATTACACAGCACAATAGCTTACAGCTCAGAACTGTAAAAACAGCTTACAACTCAGAACTGCAAATACAAATCAATAGCTGAAGCCAATATCTAACAATAAAAATGTTTATCTTACAATAAAAACGTTTATCTTACAACAGGTCTTAATAATAGCGCTATTGCAACATGTTACAGCGGAGAGTTCTATAAAAAAAAAAGTTATCATTACGAAACATAAATTTGACCAGTTTTAAATTATCGATGCCTTAAAGGCAATGCATAAAAGGTAGCAACGTGGGGTGTTGATTTATTGTTTTACTGCATATATTGTCCGAAAAAAAAAAAAAAAAATGGAACATACGAAAGGAAAAAGAAGAATAAATAATCCATTAATCATGTTCTACTCGTTTCACTAGTAGTAAGTTTACGAAATTAAAAGCAAAGGAAAAACATCTAATGTTCAAAACAACAATACTTTTTATACCTAAAGCATGTTCAAGAATATTTGTCTAAAAAATAATTTTTGCAATATTTTTTAAAAATGCTAAAGTTTGCGTACAAAAACTGATTTTTGCGGCTGCAAATTTTTAATTGTGCATATGTGTAACTAGTTTAGTTGCGCATTTGCTGGTTGTTATGTTGCATGGTTCGCTACTATAAGTCTTTATACACTATACAGTCTAGTGCAGAGGCCGCTCGACTATTTTGAAAGAGTAAGCTGCCAAACATATAAAAACATTTGGACTCCAGAAAGTCAACGTCGTAGATAAATTCAACTGCGACGAAAAAATGTGACTAAACGTATTACCAAAAATGACCTTTCCATGTCAATTGTAATCTACTTCGCAGTTACTATTGTGATTAATCAAAATTTATTGTAATGTCTCAAATCCAAAAGCGGTACGCCGAGACGCGGGCATTTTTTGAGACATTTAAATATCGAAAGCACATAACCAGAAGCCGTTAAAGTTAGTGAAAAAAATTTGAAAGAGGCGCATTTAAATTATTCATCTGACTATCAGCAACCACATATTAACAATGTCATTTAACGCAATTGGGTCGCTATTTAAAAGCATAATAAAGTTCAGTCAAATTTGGATACAGCCGCGAAGTTCCCGTACATCACTTGCGATGTCACGTTCTAGCTTAGCGTATATCTTTCCACGACTCAACAGTCTACACCATCCGCAGTATCCTACAACAGAACAAGATGTAATAAATTCAATAGTTCAATGCTTGCCATCCAAAAACACATTTTTACATTTCTCAACAAGCCAAAAAGCTACGCGAGTCGCAGCTTATTTTTGTCTATTTATCAAAACAGGGAGTGAAGATAGACTAGCTATGACGTCACCGCGTACATTTTTAATGCGTTATAAAAGCTGCAAAGTGAGCAGTTTTTCTCAAGAGTTTCCAAAATTTTTTTTATATTAAAATAGCTATGAAAATGCAATAATTTTCTAATTTTTGCGGTCAAGCGGGAGAGAGGGGGGGGTAAAGATGATTAATTATTTACTGGTCGCCAAAGCTAAAAACCTCCAAACTAAAAATAAAAATATTATTCAAAAAAGAAAAACGATCAGACGATGCAGGATATGCTGCTGTTTTTTCAGCTTCCATCGAGCCGCCCCTGGTTTAGTGCTTTGTTGTCGACAACTTCTCAAACTATTTTGAAGGTTTTATAAAATCCCAAATGAAGAGCAAAATAAAAGTATTCAATTACAATTTTGTTACTTTGTGGTTACCTTAGTGGGCGGAAAATATATATATTACTGTGTGCAAAGAATTAACTACGCCAGTATTCACAAACGTTTGGTAAAAATTTACCGCAAGTTTAATTGTTATGTTCCATCCTTGGCAGCGTTTAGAAAATAGCTAATATTTTACGCGCTTGTACGCCTTAATATCACATATTATTAGATTTCCATTAATATAACACACTCAACGGTAACGCCTTTCTTTGAAAAGGGCCCTGAGTTATTTCCAAAAAATGGCCATTGTCTTTTCGCAAACTTTCTTCAGAAAGATTGCTCTGCATTTTTTTTTTGTTATTTCATTTTCCTGCGTGAATCGGTATATTTTTGTTTGCAGGAAAAACATCAAATTTTCAAATTGGGTCTATTTTCTTCCGTGGACTTGCAACGGCAGCACCAGAAATATTTTAGAATTTTTTCCGCAGCATTTTTTGGTAACTGCGAAAAATTCGGAATATCACGAAATTCGCTAAATCCCAATATAATAATGCGTCAATATAGGTTGATCAAATCTTTTGTCACATTTCAGAAATAAGCCAGAAAAGTTTCGCCAACTTTTATGCAAATCGATAAGATTTTTACTAAACACGCATAATTGCTGGTTGAAATTGTTTCAAACTAATCATACAAACATATTTTGATTTTCCACATTTTTACACTTGAGTGTTTGAATATTTAGCATACTTTTTTTCATATAGGACGCGACTTAATTAACTGCAAATTATAACTGGTAATTATTTTTTTGTAAAATAAAAATGCTCGCTAATTTGATTGCTAATTCAATGTCATAATTATGTGCGAGTCAGGTGGTTTAGCCAAAAAGCTTTGGGTGTCATAAAAATGTTCTAATGAACAGTAGTGATGACGCTCGAGGAAAAACAAAATGATAACAGTAAAATTGCTTATTGAGGTATTTAGTCACGTTATTGAAGAGCTAGATTTTTGCTATGCCCTTTTGACTTGTTGAAAAACATTACAGATGAGTCAAAAGTCAAAACGCTAAGGTGGTCTGGCGATAAAAGTTTTGCGTGTCATTGAGTCATTCAACCGCAACCTGTCGACGCGTAACCGCTCTTGTTTCTTTTTTCTCTTTTTTCTGAAAATAAGCTGATTTTGAATGGGGTCACAAAAACTAATAATTTCTTAATTATCATAAAGTTTTTTTGGAATATCAAACTTTGGCAAAAAAGTGTATAAAATTCTTGGCACATTGATGTTTTTTTGGAAACTTTAACACGTGTATTTACAAAGATATAAGCGTTCAAACAGCGCGGTTAAGCTTGACCCCCCCCCAGTTTTCTATGGTGACCAAAAAGCCCAGCCTTGAAACGGTTAAGTCGTTTTCAACTAAGACCAGTAGCGTAGCCAAGGGGGGCGAGAGGGGGGGCTTGAGCCCCCCATTGGCCTGTAAAGTGTGCAAAATTGCACATTTTTGGTAATTTAGAGGCCGATTTTTGCTAAAAAAATGAAAACAGTCCCCCCCAAAAAAATTTGGGTGCTGAAGCTGTGAAGTAGTTGCCGTAATTCGGCCTGAAAAACCGTTTGAATGTCCGAATTTGGCCGAAAAATCAGTCTCAATTTCGGTGAAGACCTTTTTTTTTTTGAAGATCACCTGTTTTTGGGCTGAAAAATCGTTCGAATTTTCAATTTTGGCCAAAAAATCGGTGTGATTCTGATACAAAAACAATGAAAATTCGGGTCAAGGTCGCTTGCAGTTGTCTCACTCTTTCAAAAAAGCCCCCCCTCCCTTTTTCAAATCCTGGCTACGCGCCTGACTAAGACTACTAACAAAAAGCAGTAGTTGTAAAACTTGTATCGGACACAAGAGCGCACCTAAAAAATTTTAAAGAGGGATTTGATTTTTTGAAAACCAACCAGTACCCAATTGTAGTAAATCTATTTTAACCATCAATAAAACTGCCCGCTATCATAGTCAAACAGGGTTTTGCGGTAATAGTTGCATTTTGTTACAACATTTGTTTTTTTTTTCAAAAACCCTGTAAAATCGATTTTGAAAGTTGAAGGTTGTGCAAATTGTGTGCGAGAGAACTAGTCAGTAGTCACCACTATGGGGGCCTTGGTGGCAAAGCCTCCAGTCGCTGGGCAATTCTTGCAATTAAAAAAAAAATAGCCATTTTAACTCCATTTGGATGACATTTTGCACGTTTTTAGAGCAATTAGAAAAAGCTAATGACAGAAATTATTTTGCTCAGTCCAATCACCCCCTGCACACTTACTCACTAACTTACTGATCAAGTCCAAAATACTTTTAAATGCTGAAGACTGCGTATTTGGCTTAGATCTTTTTAAGCGAATGCGTTTTTAAATTCAAAAAGCTTGTTAGTGGTACAGAATTTTAAAATAGCTCCCAATAGCGTCGGAGTTATCATTTCCACATTTTGATAAATGGGTAGCCATGAAAAAAGCTGTTTTAGATTAAACGTTTTCAACCAGCTCTCTTTATAAATTTACGATGAAATGAAGAAAGATTAAATGCGGTAGTACATACAGAGGTTGAAAGCATCGAAATAGGCAATGGGTTGTTATTATAACGTATGATGCTGCAAAAACCACCTAAAATACAGTACTAAAAAGTTAATGCAAAAGTATAAAAAAATTGTTTGGAAGTGATAGCTCCAACGCTACTAAACGCTTTTTTTTAATTCCTAATTACGGTGGAAGAATAAAATCTCGAAGTTTGAATGTAATGTTGCGGCTTTGTCGACAAACGGCGGATTTGTTTGCTTTGTTTTTGCAAAAGTACGTTTGGCTTTGTAGATTTTTTTACACAAGAGCAACTTTTTTCACTAAATGGCTGTTTTAGTGTAAAACTTTGTTCTGCTGAGATGTTTGTGATCGGGTATAATGTATTCATTGCTCAATATCCATAAATACACCAAGCACACATATTTACACAATGTTTCTGTCCGCTATATTGCAGCTGAGACAAACGCAAAAATTTCAATTGCTTGGTAAATATTTGCAGAATCAAATAACAACCCTAAAACAACTTCTTTAGTAATTGTTAACAACTTAAGTGATTATTTTAGTTAAAAGTAAATAATGCTAAGTGTTACAAACTGCGTTGTATCAACAAAATTATGTTGTTGTTTGAGTTCCAAACGGGGAGGGTTTCGATCGTCGGGTGCGCCACTGATCGAACATTTGTCACCATCATTAATCTATCATCAACGTCTTGCAAATGCGATGTTTTATCATGTTATATTTCGCTTGGCCAAAAATATTTTCAATGATTGTTTTATTTGTTTCTCTTTTAAAGTGGCTTAATTGTTTGATTTTATTTGTCGATTATTGCAGGAAGAAATGGGAAACAAATCGAAAATGGCAAGAAAAAGGAAACGATCTAAAGAGCCCACGTCATCAAACACGCCAAGGTAATTAAGTAAAGTATAAATCCAGGTAGCGTTTTCATAGAATAGTACACAGTACTTAGAAGAAAAATAATAAACTGTAAAGAAAAATAAAAGGAAAGTAATGAACAAACCCATGTCTTAAATCAAAATTATTCTATCATCTTAAATTAATTCAATATATTCAGAGATAGCAAATGGAGCACTGTTTTGTTAAGAGTTCTTTATTTAAGATTCAAACCCGGACTCATGTAGTCTCTGCTAATCAAATTATTAACAGCATGGAAGGAAAAAAAGATTTTCATGCTTCGCAATCAGTCCATTCTTGCTGTAGGTATATTTCCAAAGAAGACCAGTCGAAAAGAATTTAAGTCATATCGCACATTCGAACAAACAGTACACGAAAGTATAATATGGTGTTTTTAACGCACAATTTTCATGCTGGCTAGCCAGATTTAGGTGCACTTCCACTCTGGTATTCAGATGTCGAGTTAATTTACCAATGTAAGTTGAGTTAGAATCACAGGAACACGTAAATTTGTGACCGACAATTGAGCATAGCAAGAGACGATTACGGGACTTTGGCTGAAAATAATGTCCATCTTAAGTTTTGTAAATGGCAGACACCTTGACCTCAAATTTTGCATAAAATTTTGCTGATCGACTCCAACTTTGTCAATTCGGCTAATCGACTAACAAAAGGTCTGGATTTTTTTTTCCGATAAAGATACGTTCAAGTATATCACGGGACTAGTTTCATTACGCTCAAGATCAGATAAATCACTGTCAACACTCAAAAACAGTAGCGTATTTAGGGGGGAAGGCCTTGTGCCATGGGGTGCCAGTGATGGATAAATACTGTATGTAAGAATAGTGCGCAACATTGAGTCATGTCACCCCCCTCCTTTGGAGTTCGGGCAGAAAAACGGGCTAAATCTGAGTAAAGACCTTTTTTTTTTGGTCTTTACCTAAAATGGGCAGAAAAACGGGTTAAATCCGAATGAAGACCTCTTTTTAAATCTTCACCTAAATTTGGGTAGAAAAACGGGCTAAATCTGAGTGAAGACCTTTTTTTTAAGTCTTCACCTAAATTTGGGTAGAAAAACGGGCTAAATCTGAGTGAAGACCTTTTTCTTTGGTCTTTACCTAAATTTGGGCAGAAAAACGAGCTGATTCTGAGTGGAAACCTTTTTCTTTTGGTCTTCATTATTCTCAAATTTCTTGGCCCCCCCTCAAAAATTCTGCATACGCTAGTGCTCAAAAAGGCATTGCAAAAACTTGTTAAAAAACAATTCGGATAACAGTAGGAGAAAAACATTTGCCGTAGTTTTATCCTTCATTCTTAAAGATCAAGATACTGCTCAAAATCGGTTTTATTGAACAAATGAGAACTTAATAAAAAGATTCCCGAACCTTGTTCCACAATTTTCCTTATTCGCAAAAATACATACGATTTAATCCGTTTAACTCCGTAACATTGACGTAGCATGTTTGTGACATCACAAAAGGCATAATGTTGCAAAATTTCTTGCATACTAAGAAAGCGCAATGTTTGATGAGGAAGGTAATATGGTACTGCTTTAGCCACCAATTCCAATTCATACTAAGTTTTTGTGTGGCATTATGAAAGTGATATAATTTACTGCATCAAAGTCATAGACGAGTTTTGAAGATGTTTTTATTTTCAAGGAATGATAATTATGCAATTTGAAGCCAAGAATGATCATATTGCAGATCGTTAATGGTAACCTACGTCTACACATACTATAGTAACAGTAGCCAAGGTTTCAGATTTGGTTAGGCTACTCACTACTCTAAGCAGGTAAGTTATATAGATTAAGCCTATTGTATTATTGCGCTGGTTTTGCGAACTCAAGTCTTTTTTAAGTCAAAAAATTGCGAAATGCAGGGTTGCCAATGGTACGGAGTCAAACGGATTGAATCGTATTTCCACAAATAAGGGAATTGTTGAACAAGGTTTGGAGAACTTCTTTATTACCTCAAGTAGATGTCATTTGTTCAAAAATACCGGTTTCGAGCACTATCTCTTTAACAACGGTTTACTGTAGATGAGCAAACAACTTTGTGCTTATAATGCAAAATTTCTTTATTCATTAAAAAATGAAACCAAAGCCACAAATGAAATCAAAGAAGTTGAAACCAAAGCCACAGGAAAGAGTACTAACAATATCAAATAATTATGCCTTAATTTTTGAGTTGAACCGGCCTATTGTTCGAACGGTAACGCGTTTGTCTCTGCAACGGGAGATTTGAGGTTCAAATCTCTGGTTGTACAACAAAACGTTTAATTTGATTTCAAAACAAAAACCAAGATATTTTGGATGAATCATGCAAGATATGTCTGTCAATATGATTATTCAATTGTACCTTATCTAAGATTTAGGCGCGTAACTAGCTAGAATTTTGCTCAGCAGGGGCTTTCAAACCACAGCTAAAATTTGTCTGCGTTTGACAGATCCAGGATCGGGGTTGGAGCCTCCAGCTGCTGGAGACCAAGGGTTTAGGGCGAAGATCTTATCCACTAGGCGATTTTTGTATATTTTGAAAACAGAATCATTTTAACGCCATTTGGATGACATTTTGTACGTTTGTACACGCAATTAAAAGAACTAAATGTAAATATTTCAAAGCTTTTAACAGAATTAAATTAATTATCTCTTTTTCTTCAGTTTCTTTTATATCATGGTCAACGTTATTCCCCCTTCTGTTTACACCCTTGGTCGGATCAGTTTTAACAGTCATCAAAACGTCTAATTTTTGCCTGAAAAATGATTTTTGTCTTGAAAATCGCTAAATTTTAGCTCAAAGAAGAAAGATTGCAAGTCTGCCGACCGCAGAGTGCAACAGAGTTCGCGCAAATCCTCTGCAATAGATGCGTCGCATTTGGATACCAGCTCAGGACATTCAAGTGAAAAGGCGAAAAGCAGCAAAGGTAAAGTATAATTTCAAATTTTCTATCTGTTTATTGAGCTTTGGAAACTGATAACTTTCTAAAGCTTAGAAATTTAATTTTCTATCAGGTTCTAAAATGCATGTATTTGTAAGATAATTTTTTTTTATTTAGTCAATACTTTTTCATTTTTAATGGATAATTTTTTCTGAAAACATCAAAAAGATCATTAAAATATTGCAAAAAAATTCATCAAAACATATGGCAAGAAGTCCGGTAAAGAAAGTGAAAATAAAAAAGCGAAAAAAGAAAAAAAAGAATGTAGTATAAGTTTGGTACTTTTTGAAGAAATGCTTATTTTAAATTTGAAAATCAAAGAATTAAATGTTTTAAATACACCATAATAGAATTTTTTTCAGAGTTTTATTCACTTGAATCTGATTCCACTTGCACCTAAAGGCTATGTCATAATATTTGTATTATCACTCAAAGCTAACCACATTCAATTAGTCTTTCATCAACTACGTATAAAACAACACTGAAACCAAACAGAGATGATAATTAATAATAACAATACTGAAATTAGACATTAGTAATAGCAATGCTTAAATTAGATTTCAAAGCCTATATCGTTAGAATACAGTATTGCACTGTGCTACTGATTTAGCAAACTGCACAAAGAAAATTGCAAAATTACTGAACAATGAGCACTAAATTAGCAGCTGCGAGAAAACGAAAAGCGTTTTTGAGTTCAGGCAGTTTGTATAGAAACGCAAACTAAAAATCAACGAAACATTTCTTGTCACAGGCTAAATTAACCATTGGATTATGAAATTTGAATAAAAAAGTGAAAAAATAAACAGGCTCCATAGGGCATACGGCTGATGGAATTTTTGCGGCTCAACCTTTATAGGCTCCAGTCTGTGATTTACTGCAAATATTTCAATTTACAGTACCGGTACGTCAAATTTTGATATTATTGCTTAGATTTATCAGGAGGAGGTAGAGTCTTGGACAAGACTTTGTCCAGTAAACCCTTCCGGTCAAAAGCCCTTTCGCGCGCACTAAATGTAAAATTAATTGCCAGTGTAATTTGGAAGTTTTGATAAATTTAATTTGCGACATTTAATCTACATTAAAAGCTTGAAACAAATCAACTTGCGAAGTTTTGTCCTTGTAGAAATATGGGTTTGGTGAACCCCAATCTAAACTAACACATTGTTTTTCAAGTTTTTCTATTCTTCAAAGCACCACAACTTAAAACTTCCTCGTTGTTTAGTGGCAGCAAAATAAGAAATAAAAACTGCTTAAAATCACTGACGTCCTTTCAGGACAACGGCAAAATCCAAAAAGGGACTGCACGCTGTTTATTCCAGTTTCACAATGATTAAAAATCACGTGATAAAAAAAACAATCTTATGATCGCAAGATTTGCAAGTTTTAAATCAACGCGCGTTAAAAAAAATGTGGTGGCTTTGCGCTAAAAAAAGGATTCTGCGCAACAAAAAAGCACTGGGTTCAAAGCAGCACAGAGTCACTTTACCTTGGATCTGCCTCGAGAGCTTACGGCGCTCCCGCTGACTCCGAACAGCAGAAGCTTAGTTGCAATTATCAATAAATTATGTAGAAACAAACTGGTTTGTCATAATTTTTTTTGCTCTGAAGTTCAAATCAACCCTAAAAAGTCACCAAGGTTTGCAGGTTTGCACTTGAACAAATATTTTACGGAATATTTTAAGTTTTCTTAAATCCGATTCTTTTATTGATTTTATTCTTCCCATTCATTTCGAGCAGCTGCCTTAAGACTATAGTTTGCTTCAGCATTGATTACGCGAAAACATCAGCAATCGCATAGTTGACAATTTCTACGCCATCAGAATTTGTAGTTGATGTGAGCATAGCGCTCACTACCATGGATCTGAGCATTAATATCAAATATTGCTGATGCCACCTAAGTTTGGTAGGCAATCACAATAAGCAGTGCATTCATCGTTGCTTATTTAGAAAATTACCGCTCTGTTGTATATCGTATTCTGTATTTCGTGTTGGTGAGATACGATCACATTTAGCAACTTAGTTGAGCGGAAAGTCAAGTTGATTGGGAAAGATAAATGTTTTTTAATGCTTCTACTGTAATTCAAAAAGAATTTAGGATTTTTAACTTTTAAGACTATCAATTTCAAGAATTTAGGATCTAGTAAAAAACTTGTGATTAAAAATAGGCAAATAAATTTTTTGACAACAATATCAGTCAGTTTTATTGAAAACAATATAAGCTTTTTATAACTTTCATTTTAGACGTTTCAAATTAACGTAGCTTATCATCAGCACTAACCTAAAAACAATAAAATAAAAATTGCAAAAACTGCTGGGCAATTTTCCTGAGCAAGTTCCGACCCACTCCTTGCTCTTGGATTAAAGATGTGTCTATGACACCAAAATGCCAGAATTAATTTATAACAAAAGTGGAAAAGTTGGCCTAACTAGTTTACTACGAGACAAATATTTCCAAAATGTTTTTATTCGGCCTTGTTAGTAGGTGTTGGTTGGACAGACAGTAAGTTCAAACGCAGGAAAAATCGAATAATGCCTATTTTTCAAAAATAGACAATATTTAAATGACGTCAATAAAATTAAAAGCATTTTTTGAATGATGTCATTTTTCAAAAATATGGCTCTGACGTCACTATGATGACGCCATAAACATAATGCCAGCTTTCTTTTAACATTTTAGTGAACACCAACCCGCAATGCTGCATGTCAAATTAGGTGTTTCCACAAATTTTGGTTTAGAAGTTAGATAGGAGGCGTTTTTGCTCCCTCTGTGCAAAATGTGCTGGTTAATTTACCCGTGTAAACGTGGGGTTTAGTACTTTAGTCAAATAGTGAAAACAAAAATAAGAAATATTCATTCTTTTTTTTTGCATTCGCTTTTTTTAAGAGTCAAGATTATGGTTTGCGTGAAGATTTGGGGCTAGCTTTAGAGTAGGAATTTGAGTTTGGGTTGAATTATTATACCTAATATAAAAGTAAGATAGAAGTTTTGAGTGAAATGGAGCATAAAGCGTCTTGTAAAAGTACAACACTTGTTTTTAACCGTTTTTATGCTGCTTAAATTATCCAACCTTTTGCAGGTATTTCATTTTTTTTTTGTTTTTCGTTAAAACTTCAGCCCCATTGCGTAGCGTGTTTTCGATAAAATCTTTCAAAGTAAAAAAAATTTACAGTAGATGTTTTGTTAATTTATTTCCAAGCAGCAAAATCAGAATTTCATTCAACTTGATGCTGCTCAGCGCATTTTACGCGAGGGGAGATTTTTGTCTCCTCTCATTTTTTTGCGATAAATCCATTCAACAAAAAGCTTGGCATTTCAAGCGAGCTCAACTTTGAATCAAATTTTATCATAAATTACCTCTGAAAATTTGAAGTTATTAAGGAAAAGAGAAGTTTCCTAATTTTGAGGTTTTCGGAAAGTCACTTTCTAAAATCTGTGCATTTTTTGGCCAAAATTTAACTAAACTGTTGTCATAATACGCTTTTTTGTCGTAAATACTTTGACTTGGGTTTTTTATGACTTAGTATCAAAAAAACCTTGGGTTTTTTATGACTTAGTATCATTTGTCTCAAAAATTTGGGTAAAACCAACCCGCGTGCCAAGTTTTGTGTTTTCATGATTTTTGGAGGAAATCTTTATGTAAAATATTATTAAGTTTTACAATATATTCAATGGAAAACTGTGGCTAAAATTAAGAATCAATGCGTTTTCGATTAGAAGTATGCCAATAGTCGCTGATCTACTTGCTGTTTTGCTTTTTACAATTTTTAGACTAATTGGACTTAAAAGTTGATTTGTGGTACAGAACTTGAGAACTGCTTCGATTAAAATGTTAATGTCTTCGAAGCAGCTTTTCGTCTGACACTTGTTAAAATGAATCGTCAGAATTGATAGCGCAGGAAAGCAGAAAAAAGCGGAGTCTTGATTGGCTGGAAAAATACCTATGTGAGAGCATCATTACTGCACAATCTTTAAGCTGTACACGAATTCTTTTTATTGGCGGAGGATGAGGTTAGAGAAGTTTTGATGGAAGTGGCTTCAAGACTAGATCTTGATGGAAAGTACAGAAAAGCAGCCTTGGGGGCAAGAATAGAGAATCTTTAGTTATGTTGTAACGTGTTATATAACCACAGATAGGATTTTGCAAAAAATGAAGTCCAATGACTGAATCAGAAGCAAGAGACTGCGTATGCTGATTGGAGGATTTGCACTGACCAGCTGGAAGTATGAGTTTCTGGGAAGAAAAGCAAGTGTAGATAGCTTTGGGTGCGTGTTGTTTAATTCTGTTTTGCAGCCTTTGAGATGTACGCTTACACACCGCCGTCGCAGTGGCATGAGAACTGACAAATTACGTTGCTATTTTTGTATAGCAGGCAGTACATCTTTGTTGGCTGCGTAGAGAAGCTCGTTGGAAGAGAACAAGGCGTGGTTTCACAGCGGAAACGCTCCGTTTGACAGCAGATTTTGCTTGCTTTTCAAACCGAGTAGAAACAGAACCGAGCCATGGAATACGTAAATAGACATTTGCCGGTCCGAATTTAGGCAGAGCATGACATTTGCTTCATCTTCTTAGCTGTAAACGACTTGATAACGAACTCCGGGTATCCATTAGTCTATAAAATGAACTTGATTTGGTATAGCTCCAATGGCAATCTTCAAGGAGAACAAATGGCAAGAGCCCGGTGAGTTAAGGTTAGGATTAAGTTAGTTATGCGTTTTTGTAGACTGAAGGAATTCCGGCGTAGATATTGACCGGTGAAAGTGGGTTTCCGGTAGATGGAGGTGATGAACTTGGAAGGAGATTTTTCAACCAACGCGTCCAGAAAAGGGAGAGCCAGGTTAGATTCTTTTTCAAAAGTAAAGCGAAAAGAAGGGCAAAGCAATTTGAGGCTGTGTAAAAAAAAGATCGCACTCATCTTTGTTGTAAAATACTACGAAAGATTCATCCATATAGGCGTGATACATCTCCGGCTTGGAAGTGGTCGGGAAAAGTTTAGAGTCATAATAGCCAACAAAAATGCTGGCAAGGGGTGATCCAAGGGGTGATCCCATGACGACTCCGTCGATCTGATGATGCATGATGTCATCGAAGCTAAATTCGACAGGAAAGGTTTAATCTCCAAAGTTTAAAAAAAGGTTTTGTTAAACCTCCATAGTTTAACAAAAATTTGCGAGGAAAAGGTGCAGGAGGGCATTCCCAACTGTAGAAGTGTAGAGTGCGTCAGCGCAGATTTGAATAGTATCCAATAGAGGGGAATTAGTAAATTAATTTAAAATGAAAAAATAACATAGAAAAACGGAGGAACTTAGAAAGGTCCAATTTTGAGGTTTTAACCAGTTAACCGCACAATTAGTTTAAGAAATTCATTTCTACAGTGCGTGATAAATTTTCAATATTTGAAAAAAATTTACATATTATTGATCCGTGACGTAAATAAGCTTATTGATACATTGTAAATATTTGGAACAAAAAGTTAAATGACTATTTGGAACAAAAGGTTAGAAATTATTTTTGTAATGTCATATTGATTACGTCATGCATGACGTCACCGAAGAAACTTTTTTCATTTCTTACTTACAGTTTTGGTTAGTTTGCGTTTCTGGGCAGGGTATCGAACCGAACCTGAACCCGAACCGTAAACCCGAATGAACTGTTCCATTTTGGTAAACCAGAACCGAACCTGAACCAGCAAAATTTTACTTCAGTGAACCTGAACCAAACCTGAACCCTCAAAATTGTGCTTAAGTGAACCCAAACCGAACCTGAACTCCTAGCAAAAGTAAGAATATGTTTTTCCATATCCGGATGCCGCTGGCGCTGGTACACGCACAATAAGAGCAGTGGTAATCATCAACAGGATCAGCAATTTCTCCTTTTTTTTCTGGACGAAACGAGTAACGACAGTTTTGTTCGGAACCTAAACCAGTAATATTTTACTTGAGTAAACCTGAACCAAACCTGAACCTCGAAAATGGTGCTCAAGTGAACCCGAACCAAGCCTGAACCGCTAAAATATTTTGAGCAGGAGCTAAATAAATCCGAACCCGAACCGTTGTTTGTAACGGTTCGACACCTTGTTTCTGGGTGAAAATATGTAATTATCTGATTAATTTGTTTTATTGATTTTTTTTTTTGATATCGTAAAGAATAGATTAAAATGCAGCAAAACCGCATACAGTGTCGTCATTGATGATGCAGTCACAAAATCTTTTATGGTTTGATATGTTTTCACAATTGAAATGATCTTTACTCTCTCAAAGGCTACATTTACTCTGTCGACTTTTAACTGCGAGAATCGGCATTTTGCCTTTTTTCTTTCTCATACCAAGAGAGAAAGAAACAAGAGTAATTGAGAAAGCAAAAAGGCAAAATGCCGATTATCGCAGCTAAAAGTCGCCAGTATGAATGCAGCTTAAAATGCATTAAAACTAGAATCTCCAAATTTGCATTATGACGGCTTATTACAGATACAAGATAATTTGAGTTATCAACACTAACTTGATCTAAAATAGTAACCGCATAGGAAAATCAAACTAATGGCGGCAGAAGCAACCAGCAAAACATAGAGCTGCATGCGCAGACTTCTGGTGCAGTTGTGCAGAATGTCTATTTTTCATGTCTATTTTCCATGTCTATTTTCCAATGTCTATTTTGTGCTGAAGGCTGCCCTATTTTCCATCTATCTGCTTTTGAAGCCACTTTCATCAAAACTTCTCTTACCCCACCCCCTGTCGACAAAAAGAATCTGAGTACGGCTTAGAGATTGTGCGCTAATGACGCTCTTTCATTAGTGTTTTTCCATCCAATCACGGCTCGGCTTTTTTCTATAAATAGCCACTTCTTTTCATGCGCTCTCCATTCTGACGATTCTTCTTGACAAGAAGTGTCAGACGAAAAGCTGTGTCGTAGACACATCAACATTTTAATTAAAGTAATAGGTCTTATAATTAGCACAGTTAGCTCATAAATTGAATAAGATGGGATAAACAGGAGTGATGTAACTCTGAATCTTTCATCAGTGGTGTCCCTAAGGGTGGCGGACCGCCTCGGATGTTACCATTTTTGGGTGACATTATTTTATGATACCTATCGAACAAAAAAAAAATCTACAAAAGGTTTAATATCATTGGAAATATGTAGTACCGTGAAATGGGCTTAAAAATCATTTTAAGCATTTTTTGAAACATTTAGAAGGAGGGGGCTAATTTGTCAAAAATAAAAACTCACAAATCAAAAAAATGGCCGAAAATAAACAGTCAAATTTGATTGCTGGTTGAAAACAGCTGAATGTAGGTATCATAAAAAATTCATATACCAATATGCTTAGGAATAGGGGGAGGAGGCTATTCAGCAATAGTTAATTACCAAAACTTTTTTCAAATCTTGTTCCATTATTCTACCGCCCCTCCACCTATTTCCTTTCGATATAAGATACGGAAAAAATAGATTCCTCTTTATAAGTTTGAACTGATAGTCCTAAGACGAAGAGCAATCAGCGAGAATAAAATCCTTGTATATATATATGTTTTGCCGATAAAGGCATCTTCCGTGTCTTATTAAAATGCAATCAATATCCTTGTGAGTTTTATTCAACTATAGAATTTTATGGTTTACTAGCTTGTAAATAAGAGAACTGAAATTTTATAAGTAGTCACTTCCCACGTGGCCCATTTATTCAACTAATCCAATCATGTTCACGCACTGCTAATTTTTATGCCATGATTGAAGCGAATAAATTTTATTAAAATAAGCCGAAAATTAAGTTATTTTTGCTGGCTCTCACTCTTAAATATTGGAGGAATTCCATTACTTTTCTGTGATACCGACTCGTTGTGAGAATTCACCAAATCAAAATAACAGAAAAAGCTAGCTACATTTCATATCCAATAACGTTTAGAGTAGTATCATGTCTATTCAATTTTGTCCAAGTCAGTAAAATGTTTAAAAATCTGCAACACGCTATTGAGATAACTTGAGTCCTATGGCTGGTTTTTTGCTTTATTGTATTATTTGCCCTGCTAAACAATCCGTCTAATAAAAACTGTACAAGAATAATTTCAGTGTCGAGTTACTGTATTTTTGTTAAAACGTTTAAAAAACCTTAGAGCTCTGAGGCTAAGGCAATTTAATTTTCTTCAAATGACTTCCAAATCTTATCAATTTAGTTGTTTCAAATGACTCTAAAAACAGGTGAAATGCGATCCGAACGGCATAAAAATAGAATTTTTTTCCAAACACTTTCAAATATTGCCCTGCGTTTGAAATTAGTTACTTCACTAAAATCGATTTCGAGCAACATCTCTTTAAAAAAACTGCAGACAAGAAGCCAAAATTCGTTTCCCAGCTTGCTTGATCAGGAGGTGAGCTGGCGTCACGTAACTAAATGGTCTTCGGAAAACCACGAATATTCGTGTATCAGAAATCATTCGGGTTTCAAATTTTTATTAGCAATAGGTATTTACAAAAATTTTTCAAAAGTTTAAAATTTTTTTTTTCATAAAATTGTAACACTGCATTTTCCTCGTGATTGTCATTTTGTATAAAAAAATGTAACAACCTTCAAAATTTTCGTATTCGGATAATCTTTATTTAGTTTTCAAAACAAAATTGTGGCTTCAAAAATCTTTGTAAAAAGTTTTTTTAATGACTACCAAAAAAATCTTCGTTTTTGCGTTTGTAAAAGCAAATCTCTATACCAGCAGCATTCAAACACGAATAAAAAAACTTCATTAAAAATGTAACGTTAGTTGAATAATATTTGATTGTTGGCAATAGACTACAATCAATTACAACGTCTTCCACCTTGATTACGTGTTGCATTTTGATATATTTTTTGTACTTAGCGGCAAAAAGACATCGCCAGTGGGACAGTACCATATGTTTAAAATAAACGTTAATGAATTTAAGACGATCAAATTTGCGCTATTACAATTTTTTTTTATAAGAACAATTTATAAGAACACGAAGCTCATTTTTGTTCAAAATTTAAGAGCAAATAACGAACAATACCAGCCTCAGCATCAAAGAAATTATTAACAACAAACAAAAATAATCTGTTTCATTAACAAAAAAAAATTAATTATGTTGTACTGATTTTAGTGATTTTTCAATATTGGGAAGCAAAATTGCAACTATCGTGAAGTTATAAACAGTGCTGTTGTGCACTGCGCCGACAGTTCAGAAAAAATTTACCCATTGTTTAAATTAAAAAAAGGTTGTTTTTTATCTTTTGCAATTTTATGTAAAAAGCAGCAAAAAAGCTTTTGCTCAAGTAGAAAGAGCATTGCGAAATAAACAGCAATGTACAAACAGAGCCGCTAAAATTGATAATAGTTGCTCTAAATCAGGGATGCACAAAATGCGGCCGTAAAAGGATTTTTTTGCGGCCGTGAAATTGTTCTTTAAAATGCCTGTTGTGGCGGCCGTGCATTGATTAAAATGCTTTGTTACGTAACTGTTAAAAAAATAACTGTTGGGATCAGTTACGATTTGCTGACTGTACACTTTGAACAGTTAATTAAGACGATAATATGCCACTGTTGTTTATTTACCAATGTGGAGCTATTTACCGGTTACAGTTTGGCCTAGCCGAGTTCTTTCCAGAAAATTTCAATTCGATAAATGCGTAACTTTTCAACGTCACAGTTATTTTAACTAGTCTATTCCCGAAACTTCATCTTTGTTATTTAACAATTACGCTAGTTTAATGCGGCGTACAAATTTCTGACTGTGACGTTACAATGATATGATTTTTACGTGCGAGTCTATTTTTCTAAGATTTTTTTGGGATTGTTCCTTTTGCCAATAAATGACGTGAATATCCTTGTGATTTAGGGAATGGAAGGTAGAATAAGTTTTGACGTGAAACTGCTGTTAAATTGCATTTCAAGTATTAGCCAATTACGCCACTTGAGATTCAGCTAATGCTAAGTTATGTTATAAAAATATGATAGGTCTGTCATAATTCTGTAGCATATTAAAGGTAAGGCGTCTTAACCTTTGCCCTTTAGCCAGTAGCGATCCTGGTGGGTGGGCGGGGAAAGGTGGCTATAGCTTCCCTATTGGCCTGCCGACCAAAACGTAGAATAAGAAAAATACCACGTTTTTAGCACTTCTGAAACTGTCTTTTGCTCTGCAATAGATTCAAAAAAGATTTAAAGCATATTTTGAAACGTTTATTCAGTGGGGAACTAATTTGTCAAAAATAGAACTCATAAATCAAAAAAAAGTTTGAAAAATGGCCAAAAATTGGTTTTCAAATTTGATCGCTTGTTGAAAAATCCTTAACATAAGGTTCATCAAAGAATATATAGACTCAAAATTAGGGGCAGGGAGGCTTTCAGTATTACAGAAGTTAGTTACCAATCACTTCTCTCAAACTCCCTTCCGTCATCTCCCCTAATTATATTATATGTTTCTCTATAAAATATATATAGATGAAATAAATTACTCTTTGAGAATTTTTATGGAATTACTTTTATAGGAATTTATGATTTACCAGTTTGTGAATAAGAGACTGAAATTCTAGCAATAGCTACTTCCCACATAGCCCATATATGCAACTAGTATAATTAGGTTTTTGCACTACTAATTTCTATGCCACGTTTTAACAGCATTAATTTTTATCAAAATAGACCTAAAACTGTTATTTTTGCCAAAAAAAAAAAATTTAGAGCGCTAAGCCCCCAGACCCCCGTAGCATCCCACCCCCCATTGCAGATTTCTGGCTACGTGCTGCTTTTCGCTGATCAGCAAGAAGTGCAATAGTTAGTTCACCTATTTTCTATCTGGTTTCGGGTATCAAAATAACAGTAATAAAACATATTCAGCAGGTTTTTTGGCTTATTTTTTTTAAAAAATAAAAGCTAGCATATTTGATTTGGATCGAGCATTTTCGAATTTATATTTTAATTTTTTTTTAGATCTAGAATTTTTGTGATTTATGATTGAATAAATTCTGTAAACTTGAAAATTTGATTTTTTTCTAATCTTTAGCATGTGTAAAAAATTGAAAGGCTTGAAACGTAAATTCATAAAAAAGGATTTTAAGTAGTGGCGGCCATTAATGCATTTATAAAATGTTTTACGCTCGGAGGTAGTAAAAAGGTTGTGCACCCCTGCTCTAAATCTTTAAGAACAAATGAAACTGAAATTTGGCAAAAAATTATAAAAATCAGCCTTAACTTAAAATTTACCGGTTCTTAGGAAAAAAGAGTGTTGTTATATGATGTTGATTTCCGAACTTCAGCTTTTTTAGTTTTTTGTTTTTTGTCTTCGATTCTTTCCTTCTATATATATTTTTTTAGTTGTGTTTGGGTTTTATATGTCGATTGAAACGTTTGCTCAAATAAGTCTGTTGCTGTAGGACTATTCTAAAACTCTAGGTTTTAGATACCAAGGCTTTCAGGTAAACTTTTCGCGTCTGTCTTCAAGGCCGTAGACGAGCAACTTGATCGCTTTATTTAAAGAGCATTAGTTTTACTAGTTATACACCGAAAAACATAATTTTGTTTGTAAGTTTTTCGCGTAGATTTTTGAAATGACGTGCCTAAAAAAAAAGCAGAAGAGGCACAAGCCTTCCATCTTGGGAGTTTTTCGAGACCAAAATTGTCCGATTTAGATTTTTAATTTTTAAAGTATGCTCAAAGAGCTGTCTTCCAAATTTTTATTTAAGAGAGGCACTTCAATTGGGGTGTAAATGCTTGGTTCCAAACTTCCACCTACCGGCTTTACAGTGATCTACTTCAGGTGTCTAGATTTGTCAAAAACTTTAGTTAAATTAGCAATATTTTAACCCAAAACTTCAAAACATTTAAAAATGTTTATTACAAACTTGAATTGTCCTCAATTTTCTTTGACCTATTTTTAGCTGAAATCAAGATCCTTAAACCCCTGCTATATATATGATTTATACTTAATAGATGATACCAAAAACATAGTTTTATGCCATTTTTTACTTCAAAAAAAATTAGGTTTTGCTTATTAAATGTTCTTTTTGTACGCTACAAAATCTGATTGCGTGTCCTGCACTCCGTTTTTTTTTCAACGCCGTCTGACGATGCCTAGCTATGGCCTAGCCAAACTCAAAGAAACTTACTGACTTTAATAACATTTTAATGCTGAAATCGAGCTTTTTGCATTGCGCACTCCAAGTTTCTGTGTATTCACAGAAAAATAACCAGCAAACTACAGTGCAATGAAATAAGGTAGCTGCAATCAACCATAATAGCATATTTATAATAAATATTTGCAATCTATTTACAATAAATATAGGCCGAATATATTTGTTATCAATACGTAATAAATATAGGCCTTATTTTGCAATTTTGTAATCACATGCAGTATTTTTGAAACAATCGACAATACGTTAATACCAGTATTTGTAAGTCAAAATATTTTGTATCATATAGTTTTTTTGTACACTTTTAAAACATTTTTCTATAAGTAAAGGCTTATTAAATTCTGCATTGAGTTTGCTGACACATTGCGTTCAAAATTTTTTTGTATGCTTTTCGGATTTTTTTTTGATTGTCGGTTCCGAATAGATCACACGCATATAAGCTGTTAGAAAACTTGCAGCTTTAACCGATTTGTTTTGAATTTAAATGGGTACCCAAACTCAGCAGGTATTTGGTGATGTGCTATTGCGTTTCAGTGGTGATTTTAATTCTTTAATTCAGATATCACAAAATAGCACAATGTACATACAGCACTTTGGAATGTAGAGCGAATGTTATTTTAGGGTGGTCAAGTCAAGTACGTTTGTGCTGACATTAGTATTTATTACACTTCTTAATTTTAGTTGATGAACTGTTCAAAATAACGCATTACAAGAAGACAATTAGATCGCTGTTTGTAAAATGTTGAACTTTGACCCCCGAAACCATTTGAATATTTCGATAGTTAAAGCTGAACTGATGAAAAGAAACTGATGCTCAGCCGTATCCTCAAAATGATGGCGTTTTTTACAAATCGTGTCCTTTTGGACTCGTGTCATTTAAAACTTGTGTCCTTCAGGACTCGTGTCTTTAGGATTCGTGTCCTTTACAACCGGTGACTTTTAGAACTCGTGCTCATTAAGACTCGAGTAGTTTAGGACTCGTGTCCATTAGGATTCCTGTACCTTAGGACTGGTGTTCCTGAGGACTCGTAATTTTAGAACTCGTGTATTATAGTGCTCGTGTCCATTTGGGCTTGTGTACATTAGGAGTCATGTATTTTAGGCCTCGTGTCCGTTAGGACTACTGTACTTTAGGACTGGTGTCCGTTCGGATTGTTTCTTTAGGACTAGTGTTTTTTTAGGTCTTGTATCCGTTTGGGCTTGTGTAGTTTAGGACACCTGTTCGCGGGATCACGTCTTCTCTGCGCGACCATTTCGGCGCCACCTATTTCGTTGCCGGACGTTTTCCGTACAGATCGTTTCGGCGCCAATTCGGTGCTCTTTGACAGTTCACATATTTAGGGTTAGGGCTTTGGGTTAGGGTTAGTAAAAAGCACAGAATATTGGTACAGAAAAGGTCCGAGCGGAAATGGTCGCGCCGAAAAGTCATGAACACCCTGTCCGCCCCCTAAGAATTGTGTTTTTAGGACTGGTGTCTTGTAGGACTCGTGTCCGAATACCGTTAAAATACGCTAAAATGTGGAAAATTTTAAAGTTAATAATAATTTAATTGTGATGCTTTGATGTTTGCGTTACTATTAAATTTTACTGCTGTTAACCTTAATTTGCGTAGCAATTAAATTTTGCCGTTGACGATTGCGTTACAATTAAATATTAAGTTTTCGAATGCGCCAGCGTTTTCATCGTTTTGGAATGAAATAGTAGTCTAGAAATACTTAGTATATAAAAGTTCAGTGATTGAAAACCAAGGAATTTAATTTCATTCCAAAAGTTGAAATATTCATAACCTTAGTGTACTAGCAAATAAAATCATTTTGGCTATATTACAAAAAACAGAATTTTTGTATCAAAACTGATTTTTTTGACGATAAACTATACCATCATGGCGAGCATTGTAGGTCTAGTATAAAAGTTATTCTTGTAAAAAAACAATAATATAGAGCAGTTAATTTGAATAGGACGTTTAAGCGCGGAGAGTTAGTTGCTGAGCTCATTTATATGCTAGAACCGTTGCGAAAATATGGCATTAAGCGACAAACAAAGAATTTAGATTGCAGTACAAAAAAATTAAAAGACTGCTGAAAAATTCTTTTAAGACGCTGAAAAGTGAGCCAACTATTAAATCATTTTTGCCAAAAACAAAGACAAACAGCACTTATAGTAAATGTCATTAACACTTTTGAGGAGTATTCTCTTTTATTCTTGTTATGACAATGAAAAACTTAGGCCCTATTTCTTTCACACATCATCGCAATGTCAACCGCTAAAATTTTTACTTTTTGCAGAAAAAGCGATTATGGATGTCTATATATAGACATGTCCTCCTCCCAACCCCTCCACACTCTATCTCTTCTCTCTCACCCGTTGCTTTCGCGTTAACAATCCCAAACATGAAAAACGATGTTTATTTGATGATTTAACCGTTATAAAACATAGTTTAAATAAAAACCTTTTCAACGATTTTCTGAAATTTTGCCAAGTTTTAGCAAAATTCAAAAAAAAATGATTTCAAAGCGGCACCATAAAACGTCAACCAACTGCTATGAAACTTTAAAAACGAATTTTGAAGATCTACTGCAAATCTTATATTTCAAGACTAGTATTAATAAAAATTTGGACTTGCCACGATTTGCTAGAATATCTAAAAATATATCGTTTTTACCAAAATTTGAGATTTTAGCCTCTGATAGGAGCAAAGAAGCATCCCCAAAATCAGAAAAATTTGGCACGCTTTGTTATCTTAGCCATGGGCCACTTTTTGTCACAATCCATCAGAAATTTGAAACAAAAAGTGAAAAACAATCCACCCTCATAAATGCTCGACAATATTTTTGTTGTATTGTTTTTTTATTGAATGTACATAGCTTATGTTTACTTATTCTCATTCTCTTTTTCATGCATCACTAGACAATCGCAGTGCAACTTTGGAAACGGAAGCGATTTCAGCGGAAGGAAATGCAGTTGCTGCCATGGAAGGCGCTCAAGCCGCCGGTGCTGGATCCGCAGTTGGTTTAATGGTTGGAAAAATGCAAAAGTTGATAATGTACAAATTATTATTGGCACAGGTTAGAGTTGAAAACAGGACTGGTAGTAGCAAAGTACGTGAATAATAATGTAATATAATTACTCCAATACTGAAATGATTACATCGGTTTTCCGTGAGCAATCGTTTACGATTTCCAATGGTCAGTCATAGTTTACCTAATAATGATTGCGATGAAGCAGCCTCTTAAAATCTGGTTTGAATAAAGTCGGATGTTTTACTGCTAATAAAAAATTTACTGTTAATAAAAAAAGTTGCTGCTTATTGATTAAATACGGTATTGTAAAACCACCTCTTTGCCTAAATTATGCTACGTACATAGCAATTAAAGGAAAACATAGCTAATTTTGGTTCAAAGTATAAAGTTTTTATTGCGTCATTTTGCAATAAAAAATAATTTTTGTTTTGGGAAAAATTAGCTATCATGTCACTATGCAATGGACATGGGCGCCCGCAAGGGGGAGCTCTTGCCCCCTCTACCCCCTAAAAATTAAGATGTCAAATATTTTTTATGTTTAAATTTGCAAAATAAATCTAAATATATCTATCTAAACTACGAAGACAACCTTTTAGAGAGTTTTTTTTTAACTTGGTGCAGGGAACGGGGGCAGCAGTGGCGTCGCTAAGGGAGCGGCCCGCCCCGGGTGTCATCATTTTGGAGTGACACCAGTTTATGATACCAATTGAACAAAAAGAAAACAACAGTATGTTTAATATCATTGAAAATGGTTGGCACACTAAAATGCACTAAAAACGATTTAAAGCCTTTTTTAAAACATTAATTTAGAGGGCTGGGCGCTAATTTGTCAAACAAATAGCTTACAAATCTGTAAAAATTTTGATAATTGGCCAAAACTAAGCAATCAATTTTGATCGCTTCTTGAAGCATGCTGAATATAGATTTCATGAAAAAATGTATAAGCTCAGGAATAGGGAGGGTTGGATGTTTAGTATCAGTTAAATACCAATCACTTCGACTCACTTATCCTTCCATTTGCCCCCCCTCCCAATCATTTTTCTCTATTAAATATAGACAAAATGTATTACTTGTTGTAAGTTTCATTGAACTACAAAATTTTTTGATTTATGGGACCAGCTTGTAAATAAAGAGCACTGAAATTTTACGATTAGGTACCTCCCACACAGCCATTGCCCATTTATGTAACCAGTTTAATCATGCTTTGCACTGCTAATTTTTATGGCACATTTCAAAAGCATTAATTTCAATCAAAATTGGCCTAAAATTAAATTATTTTTGAGAACTAAAATAAATTTTTTTTAGTGCTGATGACTCCACCGCCAGAACCCCAATAGCCTCCGGTGGATGGGAGACGGAGCTTCCAGATCCCCGAAACAGCCCCTCCCCCACTGCAGATTTCTAGTTACGCGCCTGATAGACCTACTTACTAAACGTGCGCTGCTCATACTTTCAAGTTTTAAAATCTTACAATGAGAAGTTATTGAGTAGCCAAGTTACAATTGCGCCATCTGCAGTAATGGCGTAGTAGCCTACCGCTTTCTTTAAAATATAACCTTTTGCGGCCTTCTGTACATTATGAAGGGTGACACCATAAATTTCGCCACGGGTGTTACTATTCTTAGCGACGCCACTGGAGGGCAGGAGGAACAGGATAGCTTATTTTACGTGAATTATCATACAACATTTTCTTAAAAGCGAGCGTAAGTAATATTTTAGGATTAAGCATTTAACTGTTTAATTAAATAATCAATATCAAACGTTTCCGCATCTGACATTAAGCCCTTATCAGGATCTAAATACAATATACAGCTTTTAATATTTCAAGTTTACGCTGTGGTTATATAAGCCCTAAAATAATAATTTACTCCACCATTAAACTAATTTTGCTCAGAAACCGAAATTAAAACCAAACTTGTAATCAATAGCGTAGCCAGGAGGGTTGTGCCCCTACATTAGCCTAGTAGACCAAATTGCACGATAAGGAAAATGCCACAATTTTTGCCCTTCTGAGGCAGTCTTTTGCAGTTATATGGCTTCTAAAGTAGTTCAAAGCCACTTTTGATACATTAATATTATTATTCTTTTTTTGGAGGAGGTATTAACTTACTTGTCAAAATACTGCTTAAAAATTAATCGATAAAAATTTGAAAACATGGCTAAAAATGAGCTGTCAAAATTAATCGCTTAATGCAAAATGCTTAACGTAAGTTTCATAAAAAAGAGGATGCAGGGGCTACTCATCATTTAATTTATTCAATTACAGCAAGTTTTGGATTTGACCTGTGAGTAACATGGGGGTTTGAAGGGACTGAGTTATTTAATTCTTTCAAATGGTTTTCAAATTGTAGGCTATTAATTTAGGTTTTTAAATGGCTCTAAAAAGATGCGAAATTTGATTCGAATTGCATTAAAATGGCTATTTTTTTCTGAAATATCGGAAAAATTGTCCAGCAGTTAGGGTTTTGCACCTAGACCGCGGTATGTGATATGCTTTAGTTACACCAGTTTTCTCGACACGCTGCCGAATTGCAGCATTTTTCAAGCAAAAACTTCAATTTTTTGGGTTAATCAAGCCCCCAATAACTAAATTCAGGTTGCAGGCAGTGGCGCAACCAAGAGGGTTAAGGGAGCTTGGTAGAGGTGGAGTCCTTCAGGACGTTCTTGGCTTCGATGACGTCCTCGAGGACTGGCCTTGGCCTCGAAGCCTCAAGTTCTTGAAAATTGCCCTGTCCTCGGCTCGAAGACAGCACTATTTTTGAACTGTTGAAATTTCGTTGGAAAGCACCATAAACCTTGCGAAAAATCTGCTTAGACCTTTTTTTGGTTACCTCAAGTAGAGATCGCCTAAAAAAAAATTTTTGAAGACCTTTTTTTTTTTGAGAACACTTGCGTCTGTGTCCTTGGTACTTGGCCTTGGCCTCGAGAGGGTCTGTCATTGGTCTTGGCCTCGAAATTTTTTTGTGTCCTTGGCCTTGGTCTCGAGCCTTGTGTTCTCGACTCCACCTCTAGAGCTTAGCTTCCCCTTCTTCTCTAAGTCACTTGGAAAACTTACAGTAGCTCACATATGCGAGCGTTTAAATGTGGTTTGAATTTGATCTGCAATTAAAGAGGGCTGAAAAGGCTGGGCAATTAAAAAATTTCAAGTGGATTTTTAATCTCAACAATTTTGTGCTTTCCAATGGCCTTAAAAGCGTTCAAATGAGATCCAACTAACGTTAAAATGGTTATTTTTTCAAGAAATTGCAAAAATTGTTCAGTGACTCGGGCAGTAGCGTAGCCAAGGAGGGCTATAGTCCCCTCCCCCTTTGGCTACGCTACTGCCCAAGTCACTGGGCAATTTTCGCAATTTTTTGAAAAAACTTTTAAGGCTATAGTCTCCCCCAACCCCATTGACCTGTTAACCAAACTGCAGAAGAGGAAAAATTACCACATATTATAGCTCTTCGGAGACTGTTTTTTTTTGCGCTGGAATGGACCAAACAGTGATTTAGATCATCTTTTAAAACATATATTCAGGGGGGGGATGAATTTGTCAAAAATTAAAGTCACAAATCAATGAAAACTTTGAAAAATGCCCAAAAATAAACAATCAAATTTGATCACTGGTGTAAAAACGCCAAACATAGATTTTATCAACAAATATATTATAAACTCAGAAATAAAAGGAGTGAGAAGCTATTCAGTGTTAATAAATTACCAATCACTTCTCTCATATATCTTTCCATTTGCCCCCTCCCCAATTATTTTTTTTCATGAATTTTAGACGAAATAGATTACTCCTCGTGAGTTTTATTGAATAATAAGACTTCATGATTTACCAGCATGTAAACAAGAGAACTGCAATGTTATCATTAGCCACTTCCCACATAGCTCATTAATGCACCCCATTGAATCATGTTGCGCTGCCAATTTCTATGCCATGTTTTAAAACCATTACTTTTGATTAAAATAGCTCTAAAATTAAGATATTTTTGCAAAAAAAATGCAAAATTTTTCAGCGCTGGGGGCTCCGCCCCCAGACCCAGTGCTGCCGGCGGCTGGAGGCTTCGCCCCCATACCCCCATTGACCTCCAGCGACTGGAGGATCCGCCCCCAGATTCCCAAAACAGCCCCCTATTGCGAATTTCTGGCTACGTGCCTGGACTGAGGCTTTGCTTCCAGCCCCCATTCATGATATAGGCTACTTGAATTGCATTAATTTGCTCAACATGCCGCCCAATTGCAACATTTTTTGAACAGGATCATTTAACTTTTGGTTCAAGCCCCTTAGCAAAATCCTGGTTGCAGCTGTAAAGTTTTATTCGATTTAGCAAATAATAGATACATCGCTTGCCCCCCCCCTGCGGAAAAAATTTCTGCGGGCGCCCCTGACAATGGAGGATCATCTCAGAACCAGTTTTTTTTTAAATCAAAGTTAAATCAATACCAACCCACGCAGTGGCGCACCCAGGGAGGATTTCAGGGGTCGAACCCCCCCCCCCCCCCCCTTGTGGAACTCAAAAAACAACATAAATTTGTTGATATAAACAGTTTGTAACACTTTGCCATATTTACTTTTCACTAAATAATCACTTGCGTTGTTGTTTTAGGGTTGTAATTTAATCCTGCAAGATAAGATGTTGTTTTAGGGCGGTAATTTGATTCTTACAATATTTACCATGCAATTGAGATTTTTGCATTTGTTTCAATTACAATATTGCTTCCACGGCGTTTCAACTACGAGACCGATATATTGTGTAACTATGCGTATTTGTTATATCCATTGAATAATGGATAATATTATAGCCAATCATAAACTTCTAAGCAGAACATTGCTTGACACTAAAAAGAGACAAACGTCATTTAGTGAAAAAAGTCGTCCTTGTATAAAAAAAAAAAACTACTAAGCCAAACGCACTTTTTCCCTTAAAAAAGCAAACAAATCCGCTGTTTGAAGACGAAAAGCACAACAAAATTACACTCAAACGTCAAGATTTTTATTCTGCAAACGTATTCAGGAATTTAAAAGTGGCTTTTAATAGCGTCAGAGCTATCATTTCCAAATGCTTTTTTATATATTTTTGCATTTACCTTATAATATTTCAGGTGATTTTGCAGCATCATGCATCATAATAACAACCCATTGTCTACTTCAGTGTAATCAACCTCTGTATATACCATCGCATTTTAGTTTTTCTTCATTTCAGCGTAGATTCATGAAGAGAGTTGGATGAAAACGTTCAATCTAAAACAGCCTGAGTGGAAATTATAGCTCCGACGCTAATGAAAGCTATTTTGAAATTCTGTGTCACTAACAAGCTTTTTGAATTTAAAAACGCATTGATTTAAAAAATTTAAGCCAAATTTGCAATCTTTCAGCATATGAACATATTTTGGACTTATCCGGTAAGTGTGCGGAGGCTGATTGGACTGAGCAAAATATACTCTTTCAAACGCTTTCAAATCTTTGTAATTTAGCTTTTTCTAATTGCTCTAAAAACATTCAAAACGTCATCCAAATGGCGTTAAAATGGCTATTTTTTTCTGAAAAATTGCAAGAATTGCTCAGTGGCTGGGGGCTAAGCCCCCAGCCCCCTATCTTAGTAATTTAGCTGTTTCTAATTGCTCTAAAAATGTTCAAAACGTCATCCAAATGGCTATTTTCTGAAAAATTGCTAGAATTGCTCAGTGGCTGCGGGTTTCGGCCCCAGGCCACCACCGAAGGATTTATCTTTTTCTAATTGCTCTAAAAACGTGCAAAATGTCATCCAAATGACGTTAAAATGGCTTTTTTTTCTGAAGAATCGCAAGAATTGTCCAGTGGCTGGGGGCTGCGTCCCCAGGCCCCCATCTTAGTAATTTAGCTGTTTCTAATTGCTCTAAAAACATACAAAACGTCTTCCAAATGGCGTTAAAATGGCTAGTTTTCTCTGAAAAATCGCAAAAATTGCCCAGCGGCTGGGGGCTGCGCCCCTAGGTCCCCATTGGGGTAAATTGTTATCTTGCACGCAATCTTCACAACCAACAACTTTCAAAATCGTTATTACAAGATTTTGGAACAAACAAATGTTGCAACGATGTAACTATTACCGCGAAACCCTGTTTGACTATAACTGCATTAACCACAATTGGGTACTGGTTGCTTTTAAAAAATTCAAACCCCCCCCCTTTAAAAATTTCTGGGTGCGCCCCTGAACCCACCTTTCTATGTGCCAGATTAGTCCTTTAAGTTAAGAGTTTCAATACAACATAAAGTGTTTCATTATTTTGGAGCTTATGACATTAAAGTATGTTCTCGCAAACAAAGAGGCCAATTCCTTTTAGAAGGGTTTCTTTCTTGTATCGTAAATAATGTTACTGCAAATAACATAAGTAGGGTATAGCTATTTATGGTATCTTTTATTTTAGTCTTTTTTAAGGTTTAATGTTAGGATTAGGAAATATTTAAAAGCATTAAAATGTCTGGAAAGTTTGGCCTTCCAGACCCTCCACTTGACATCTAGACATAAGTCCCCCCTTCCGACTTTACACTATCAAGTTTTTACCCTTTTATCAGTAGTGAGGTTAAGTTTAAAAATAATATGTGCAAAATATTTTTCTAATGAGACTATACTTACCCCCTCACGATTGTTGATTTTGACACTGGCACAAAATTTGATTAGTTTTCCTCTAGATGGCGTACTTTGGTTAATGTGACATTTAGTTAGCTTTTAAAAGTTTGCCAATGTGCTTTTGAACAAACAAAAATAGAAATTTTAAAATCGGTCAAATATAAGCCGAAATGTGAAGAATTTTGCTGCCTCCAGTGTATGCTGCCTGTGAAGAATATTGCTGCCTCCGGTGATGAAACTTATAAAGCTTTAAATTATAATTACGGCTTAGTTTCTTGCTGTATGCAAACAAAATTGGTGTCTACACCCCTATTTTCAATAGCACAGAATTCATTGTTGCTGTTTATTTGAATGGTGCTTCATCAACTAGAATTTACAGTTATTGCTTGACTAAGATAGTCTTCCCCGTTTGATCCGTTTCTATGATATCATAATTACACAAAATTCTTTTTTCACGATGACAGGCTCTTAACGTTTTCAATTAGTAAGTGAAAGTTCTTGAAAAACATTCAATTGTAGATTACCAGTTAATTATATTTGCGGGAAGGATCTTCTTAGGATTCGTCTCCTTTTGTTTTTTGTTGTAAGATGAGCCGAATCCAGTGGTTATTGCAAGTTGCAAAAATTTGGCATAGCAGTCATTCGAGGGCTGCTTTGCCTACCTAGCTAGCCTAGCTGACGAGAGGAGATATTCCTTGAAACAACCGCTGTACTAAGCAGCTATAATTTGTAGAAATGCTATCATGACTGACGGTTGGTGTAACTCATGGGGTGGCTCATGTATTTTATGACTATAATTCTTGAAAGCGCAAAACACAATTATTCCTTAGGAAAACTATGACAAAATCACGATAAGACTAAACAACTCACTATATGTTGACTCCGTTAGTATCGGTAGAACCACAAGAGTAGACCATTGAAGATTGGTATAAAATGAATCCTTTAGGGTGGACAACAGGCTGTTGGGGTGCGAAAATCCCACCCTAAAAACCCTAAAAAAAAGCACTACTTTATTTATAGAACAATTTACCTTGAAGTGAGCGAGTGGATTACAGTAATTTGTATTGCTTTGCTTTCCACTAACAGTTTTTTAGTCAATATATGCAATATTTTAACTTTCATGTACAGCTGGATCTTCGGACACATACACTAAATCAAAAAACGAGGCACAATGTGCTCAAGAAGAAAAATGTATGGCCGAACTTTGTGAGTAATATCGTCTGACGTGTTTTAAGGTTGTTTGTTAGAGATTTTAATGCAAAGAAAAATATATATACCGGTACTTACTGCTTGTATCAATGCATATTACTTTGAATTTAAACATTCCTAATCACTGCAAATGAGAGAACTACTATGTAGCTTTTGCACATGAAGCAACCGAGTTTACTGCAAAGGTAAAATCAGACACGAATTGGCTCATGCTTGTCTTATCTTGTGTTCCTTACCCGAGGATGAAATTTATCTCTTCCCTTTCACTAGGGCTATTTGAGCTTAATACTGCAGTTGTAATATTCTATTTAAAGTTAAGGAATTTATTTATTTTTATCAGCTGCCTCACTCAGCGTTGGAAGTAAAAACCTTAATTCTGCTTTCTTGAATGCAGCACAGCTCTCTTCAGTACAAGCATTTTTGTTAAGTGTTGAAATGACACAGATTAACATTGTATACATTATCAGTATAATGTATCAACCTAGAAAACAACTTTTTGGGTAGCCGAATTTATCAAATTAAATCAGAAAAAGCTGCAACAGCTTTGTTGAAAGTTTTTACTGAAGGTTGCAACATAAAGAGTTTTTATGCGTGTAACAAAACCATGCTTTGGGATTTAAGACAATTACTGCAGATGTTGCAGCGAAAAGAAAAAAATTGTGGCAAGTTTACATAATGCAGCATAAGCATATAAATGCTGCAAGTATTACATAGATTCTATCTTTGTTAATTTTTTATGAAGATTCTTATGATACCGATACTAGCAAAAGCGGTCCATTTCTGCATATCTGTCAAAAACACTAAACTTTGCAAATAGAGATTTTACTAGTAATTTGTCTAGTTTAGTGATGTGGATTTTTTGTGTATTGTAAATTATATTAAAACTTTATTTGTACAGGGAAAAACCTGAAAGAACATCTTAAAAATAAAGACATGTTATTTTGCGGAGAAGTTGATCAATTTCGCAAAGGAAAAATTGAGATTGCTGATTTACAAATTTCTACAGAGTTGCCTTGCGTAGAACAGACCCAGCGGCGAAGTGATATGGCCAAAGTTTTCAGAAAATCACCATCTGAGAACGTATCGTATGAAAATTTGTTTAAAGAAGTAGAACGTCGTGTGCAAGACATTCCAATTAAGGGTTATAATCATGAGACTGAAAAAAATTTTATACAAAAATATCGAAATCTTTTGCTTATATCTGGACGCCCAGGTGTTGGAAAAACAACTTTGACAAAGCGAATGGTACATGAAATGTGGAACTTTTCTTTATTTAAAGCAGAAATTGTATTTTTGATACAGTTTCGTGATTTGGATTATGAAAAAAAGACAGATTTGCTTGAGTTTCTTGTCCCTTTACCAGAAGGCTTTTCAACTAAAGAAGATCGAAAAAAACTGCTTAAAAAAATTGAACGGTGTGATGATGCATTCATTATGCTAGATGGATTTGATGAAGCCAAAATTGATCCCAAAATGAAAAACTTTAAGCCTTGTTTCATCGATTCCCAAAATACTGCTGAGGGGTTTATACAAAATTTAATTGCTGGAAACATTCTTCAAAATTGCAAAAAACTGATTACATCACGCCCGTATCAAGTTGCTCAACTACCTGCAAATTTTCTACCCAAAATCTTGCTACATATTCAAGGATTAGACGACAAAGGCTTAAAACAAATTTGTTCAAACATTTCTGGTGGACACAATGCACGCTTCAAAAATATTCTTCAATACCTCAAAGCACATCCTGACATTAAAAGTTATTGTCACACTCCTGTCATATGCATCATGGTCATGGAAAGCCTGAACGAAATGTATGAAGCTGCAGACAGAAGCCACGTAAAGTTGAATAACTTGGATCCATCAAAAAACAATCAGGTCAATACACTAACTGCCATCTTCGCTGATGCTCTAACCAAGTGGCTTTTAGAAAAGGATCAAATGAGTTCGGGCAGGAACTTATTTCCATTGAAAAATATTGCTACATTTGCTTACAAAAAGCTTGATGAAAATCAATTTTATTTTAGCAGTTTTGAACTGCGTGAAGCAGGAGTTGATGATCAGCACATCAAAACCTTTCTCAGTACAGTTCTTAGAGGTTCTAGAAAGATGTATTTTATCCACTTAATGTGGCAGGAGTTCTTGGCAGCCGTCAAGTTAAGATTATTCACTAAAAAAGAAGATTTTTCAAAAATCGATCATGGAAAAACTAAATCTACTCAAAGCAACATTCTTTCCAACTTGAGCTGTAAACAATACGAGATAGTGACAACAAAGTTTTTGTTCGGTCTATGCAACCCCGATACCCTGAATACTTTGCTGGAAAAAGTTGAGATTGAAGAAGGGTTCAACAACGAGCCAAGCAGAATCAGCTGTAAAAAAATGCTGCAAGAATTCGTCATCACAAAGCTTGAAACCTGTCGTAATACTGACTACCTTGCAGATACTAATTCAGATGATGATGAAAGTGAGAGTGACGACAGTGCTGATGATAATGGCGGTAGCAGCAATGGCGAGGACAGAAGTGTTCTAAGTGGTGGTAACGGTGACGGTGAGAGTGATGATGATCTTGATTCTGCTGATATTCGTGATGATGATGATGGTGATGCCAAATCTTACTTCAGTTCAATCCTTCCGATTTTAGGTTGGGTTCATGAAATGAAAGATATTGACTTTACTAAACGAGCTGCTGTATGTTTAAGAAACAAGATCTGCATTGATACCGAGCAAATTCTTCCAAGTGACATTCCAGTTATTAATTACATTTTTCGAGCTCGTGCTGCAGAATTAATTTTAAAAGTGCATAATTTGCAATTTGTGGGAAATTGCTCTGCGTATTTCTTCAAAGAACTTCATGAAACGTTAAACCTAAATCTCAAAATTCAGGTACAGTATTACAAGATTTAAGTGACAGTAACTAAATACCGTCAGCTGGAATGACTTGACTTTTCAAACTTAAGTTGACTCAACTTTTCGAAAATTTAGTTTATTCGGTACAGAGTGTTCCAAAAATGTAACACATTTCAATTAAATTTTAGTTTCAGATTGCACTTAGTATTGCTTTTGCCAATAAAAAGGTTATATCATGAAGCAAATTAGGTGACTGTAGACTTTAAAGTTTGGTTAAGTTTATAATGGATCAGCTCTAATTTTAGGAGGGAACAAAATGTTCGATATATCCTCTGTTTCGATTCATGCGGTATTTAATCTGACACCAAAGTTTTCGATAACATGTTGACATAGCTCATTGAGCTTCTTTTGAAAAATTGCGTAACCTTAGTCTATATTTCCCAAGCAGTTTGATGGCGATGATAATGATTTATACATTTTTATTTTCCTTTATTGAGTAAACAACTTAAGCGCTACCTTTTGGAGGAATACGTAACGGTTCAAGGATATTAATTTTTAAAGTTCACCATTCGGCTTTTTGACTACTTTCCATACGAACATTTGTTGCTTCCTCCAAGCCACTAGGCACAAATGATCATTATATAGCGTCTTATCTAAAGATGCGACAATGTGATGAAGTTGCAAGTTAAGCTTAGGTTATACAATCGTGGTCTTGGTAAAAACAGCTTTTTTTTGCAAGCTTTTTTCTAAGGCTTTTTTAAGCCTTCAAGGTTAACTTCACAAAAACGATTCCAAGGATTGAAGTTAATCCACGATTTTTGTCTTTTTTTCAATGTGTACGCCTTTTAGACTGAATATCAAAATACTAGCATTAGGCAAATCTTTTTGCTTATCCTACTTGAAAACATGAATGTGTTGCAAGTAAAAAAAACACAGATCAAAACAATAGTGTCCAATCCAAAATTTGGTTGGGACACCTCGTTTTTTAATGTTTTTGGCATGGCAAAAGGAACTGTCAGGTAAACTGCGTTACCAGACCTTACTGACTTCACTTTACTTTAATCAATAGGCAGTTGGTTATTCACGTCATTGCGCTCAGGCAACACAGCTTTTTTCGGACTACTGGGCAGCCGTGGCGATCCATTTAGTAGCTGTGTCCAATTTGGTCATCTCAAAACTTAAACTTCAGTGCTCTCTTCGAAGACAAACACGTTACCTCTTGATCAACTGGCCTGTCCAGAGACGAAATCTATAAATGAATAAATGACATCAAGGAAAGTTGTTACAATAATTTCAGCAAAAAATATTCTTTTACAAAAATTAACACGGTCGCTCTGAAAACGTCATGTAGCAAAAAGATTAAAGGATTCTCAATTAAACCGCAATTTTGTTTGCAAAACTTGGTGCTCCTATGACTCCTGGTTAAAGTTATTACTGGGAGCAAATTTACTTGGAAAAAAAAACAAAAATTTAAAAAGAGAGCATAAAAAATTCTTATGCTAACCTAATTTTACAGCGAGTATTTGACCAACGCATTTTACACCTGGGAAAAGGTTTGCCCCCTATCTAACTCCTAAAATCAAAAAACATGGGAGCACCAAATTTGGCATGCGGGTTGCTGTTTACCAAAATTTTTCAAAAATGTTAATTTTGAGGTAATAACGTCATCATTGTGACGTCAAGATTGAATTTTTTTTAATTACGTCATTTTTGTGATGACGTCATAGGCAGTTCAAAATTTGTACCTAGTTTTTTTTATACTGAATCATAAAATGCTTAAATCAAATGCTGCTACAGTGGCGAAGCGTTGACAACACTGTTTTTAATTGACCGGCTCGAAGTTTGAACCTCAGACCTTCGCTTCAGCTATGAATGCTTCATCGCTGGACCAATAGACAAGCCTAAGCCATCATGAAACGAACTTAAAATGTGGATTACCTTTGGAGTTTTATACAGGGTGTTCCAGAATATGTGACCCGATTTTAAAATTTTATAAACAACAAACCAGGAAAGATTCAACGAAAACCATTATATTTTCTAAAAGATCTTAAAATGCCGTTTCAGTTTTCATGTCATGTTTTTACTTTCATATTGCTGGTGTGTTAGATAATAAATGCAATCAAAAAATTACGCTTTTGTTGAGTTTAGTTAAATGCTGCATTTGTGGCGTGAAGTAGTGAGCATCGCTCTTTTGTTGTTTAAGAGTTTGTAAAGAATAGCATACCAGTCGCAGCGACGCAAAATTATTTTCGAATACACATGCCACTAAATCGCCATGATCCCGTACCAACAGGAAAAACAATACGTCGTTGGATTTCAAACTTTTAACAAACATTATCGGCATTAAACAGAAGATCTGGCCGTCTAAGAACAAGAACACCGCAAGAAAATGTCCTAGCCGTGACAGATTCAATTGAGCCATATGCCAGACGTTCCATTCGAAAGCATGCATTTTCCTTGCACATGTCCGCTACAAGTGTCCATAAAATTTTGCACAGGTCACTCCATTAGCATCCCTATAAGATAATGGTCGTGCAGAAGTTAAGCGAGAGAGATTATGAAACTCGCTCGAATTTGTCTCGAGACATTCTCCAGTCCACCCTCCGACATCTGTTACAATCTGCTGTAATGAAGCACATTTTCATTATTGGGGATGGTTAAAAAACAAAACTTTCAATATTGGTCAGAAGATATTCCTCGTGAACTCCCCCAACAACCACTTCCTAGTCCGAAGGTTACCGCTTGGTGTGCTATGGGCAGTTTTGGGATGTGAGGTCCTTATTGTTTTGAATATGAAGGTGCTACTTTGACTGTTACATCAGACTGTTGCTGTGAAAAGCTCGAAAGGTTTCTTCGTCCAAAAGTTGCTCAGTTACTTACTGATCATCAATCCAATGATTTATGGTCCCAACAACATGGTGTTACGTCGCATACCGCTCGACGTTCACTCGGAATCTCAGGATATGTATCCAAGTTTTGTTGTTTTTTTATGGGGTTACGTCAAATCTAAAGTTAATCAACACCAACTATCAACTTTAGAACACCTAAAACCAGCAATAACTGAAGAATTCAATGCAATTTCGCAGAACATGCTTGAAAAAGTGATGGTTTATTTTCGAGAAAGACTTCAAACTGCATCGACTTAGGCGTTTGCTACTTAAGCTACAAAATTTTTTAAACTACTCGAAGTAATGGACTAAACCGAATTGGCAGTTTATAACCTTGCGCAAAATATATGAGTTTTCGTTGAATTGTTACTTGCTCGCTTTTCATAAAATTTTGTGAACAGGCCATATATTCTGGAACACCCTGTATATGATGCTGTAATGCAATAATTCAGTTTTAGTACAAGTATATTGTTGTAATTTTTTGTTGTTCAAGTGAAGCATCTAATTTTCTTTTATCCAAACTGTTTCATAATGATAAATAAAAATTTAGTACGATACTTATTGTCTTTAAATTAATATTTTTTTCATATTTTAGATCAAGGAATTGTCTTTGAGGTTCAGCCGAATTCGTGTTGACGACGATCTACTCCGGTTCCTGTTGACTCATTGCTGCAAAAAAAATCGAAAACTTGATTTGCAGAATTGCAACATTACAAATGAAATTGTAGAACAACTTGTAAAACAAATAAAAAAGAAAAAAAAAACAGTAAATACTGTAATAACTTCTTAAAAAAAAAACTCTCATATGTTAATGATGCATTTCAAAGCATTTGGTTACCATGGCATAATGCCGGTTTTTTGCTGTATGATTGGATGGCGGTTATTAATATTTCAGAAAAATTTTTTAACAAAAAGTAAAAAATTTACTTTGTCGTAACATTAGGGATATAGTCACATCGAGCCACAGTAAGATTCAAATTGTCTGAATAAACGGAAATTTTAATGAGTGGTTAATTGGAAATAAAAAAACTCAAAACTAGTTTCGGACCATATTGAAATGTTTAAGTACAATCAATATATAAAGCAAAACAAAGCTTGGCGTAAATGTTTCACTAAACGTTCAAGACTATGATGAGAGTGATGTCTAGACTAGACCAGAAGTTTGCTTGACTAGAAGACCTGAAATATTGGTCACTTCGCAATCTCGTGCTGAGATTGTTTTGTGTGTCATTTTTGATATTATGATTATTTTACACCGCAAATAAATTCTGTCTGTCTTAAACGTTCCATAGTTATGTTTGCTGGCTCTTTACTTGAATTGGAAAAACAAAGATGCTTTCATTTATTGTGTCATCTTGAACATTTAAGTGGTCATTTTGGGGTAAATTTAACTCATATTTGATTTAGCTGCATAAATTTGCGTAGTTTTATCTTGTTTTGGAAGAAGACCGATTTTACCCCTATCTGGTCCTCCCATAGATGTAAGCAAATCTTTAAAACTGGTATTCAGCTTAATATGATTTGATGTTTTCATTTTAATTAATTGTACATGCCAATATTAGATTATATGTTATTGTTTTTTTACAAGATAAAATTACTTAATCTCAAAGGAAATCAAAACATTGACTCGAATGGAGCTGCGTTTTTATTGGAATGTCGTGATAAGATAGAAGAGCTGCAGTTCGATAAGAAATTGCAAGGTAAGAGCTAAAAAAGGTTCCTCCTTTGACAGAAGAAAAGTTGTCACTACTGCATATATAATGGATATACAGTACTTGCGCAAGCCACTGCATTGTGACATTGCCTAAGTGTTTGATGTTCATGTAGTTGTTAGGTGGTCTGTACACCGGACAGTGTTTAGTGGTGCGCATTATTTTTTGCTGATCTTTACGGAAGGGCACGGAGCTGAGTCCATCAGTTTTTAACAAAACAAAGAAACTCTGTTCAAAATGTTCCACTTTAAAATAGTAGACAAGTTTCTCTATGCTTTTTTGAGCCGATCCCAACTCATAATTGTGAGGTAACTAGGATGACACTGAACTGTATAGAATTCATTTCATTTTTCCAAAAAAAAAAGAAACAAAAATGCTGAAAACCATCAACAAAAGAAAAACTTTAAATGTGGCAGAATTCGGCAAAAAGTTAACACAAGGGTAGTTTTGCTTGAAATGAAACTTTGAACTTGATTATTTTGACAACATATTTCTGCATCACATTTGTTGTGTCATTAAAATAATTTGGTTTGTGTTTTGTGAAAAGAAAAAAAAAAAAACGCAAGATAAATATTTCTGTTTACAATCAGCTGAAAAAGCAGAGGCAAAACGTTGTTTACTATATTTTCAAGTAAAAATTTGGAGGCTCAAATTTATTTACGTCGCCAAACCATGAAGCGATTAATGCTTGAAAATAAATTTCAACCAGTGGCAGTTTATTATTTCCATTTGTCCACTAAGCAAACTTTAATAAAGCAAGTGCATCGTCCATACGCTGGAGACTACATAGTAGCGTAGCCAGGGGGGCTCGAGCCCCCTCATTGGGTTGTGAAGTATGCAGAATCGCATGTTTTTGGTGCTTTTGAGGCCGATTTTTGGTGAAAAATTGAAAACATCCCTCCCCAAAAGGAAATTGGGTGCCGAAGTTGTAAAGAAGATGTCGTGATTCGGCCTGAAAAAGCGTCTGAATGTCTGATTTTGGCCGAAAAATTAGTCTTAATTTCGGTGAAGACCTTTTTTTTTCTTTTTTTTGGAGACCATCTGTTTTGGGGCTGAAAAAGCGTTTGAATTTCCGAATTTGGCCGAAAAATCAGTCTCAATTTCGGTGATAACCTTTTTTTTTTTGGAGACCACCTGTTTTTGGGCTGAAAAAACGTTTGAATTTCCGAGCTTTCCGAGAAATTCCGTCTCAAGTTTCAGACAAACCGTTTGATTCTGATTCAAGAACAATGAAAATTCGGGTCAAGGTCGTTTGCACTTTTCTCACTCTTTCAAAAAAGCCCACTACTTTTCCAAATCCTGGCTACGCGCCTGAGACTCCAAGAAACAATATTTAAACACAATATATTACAGTACAGTGAGTTAAATTGTCCACTCAACTACCTCTCTGACCACTTACAGTAAATGGTACAACGTATTACAACAAGTTTTTCTTAACAAAATGAAAAGCTTTTTTTATCAATGACATTATAACCGTTAGGTTAGTTGCAAAAATGGCAATTGCACTACATTTAGCGGTTTGCTGCGAACGCGACCTCGGATGCGAAACTGAGTTGAAAAAAGCAATGTAAGCAACTTTTGTCGCATTGAAAAAAGTTCGTACGTTGGATTGTTTTGAGACATACGGCATTAGTTTTGATGCGATGAAATTTGGATTGCAATTAGAAAATCGTCATCCCAGGTGAACTAAACCAAACTTCATTAAGACTTTTTTCATCTCAAATATTGCTATCAATTATTTTTACGGCAAATCAGCAGTCACTCTGTGTTAATTGGTGTCAAAACAAGGTTTCAGAACCACTAGTCAATTTTTGTTTGGTTTTAGAGAAAAATATCAATTTTTGACCCCATTCAAACGACAATTTTGTGCGAGTAAAAACCATTCAAAACAATATCACGCGCTTAATTTGCAATGACACGCAAATAATGTACAATTGTACATAAATGGTGAACGTTGCGAGATAAGAAATTTAAATAGCACTAGTGACACATGTTTTATGTCAGACGCGTGCCATATTATGTAACTGCGTTTAAAAGATTAGGGGGTGTACAATACATTTTACAACTATACATTAAAATGTACAAACGTAACGCAGCAAATGATTGGTTCATTTCAATCAGACGGCTAAAACCTGTTAAGAAAAGCTGCTTTTGTTGAATCAGAAAGCCAAAAGATCACTATGCAAAATCAGCGCAGTAGCCAACCAACAGTTTCTTGTTCATTTAGTCAAAATAACAACCACAACTGTAACGGGCTGCCAAATTATTCATCTTCAGTAGCAAATCAAAAAAAAAATTATGTGAAAAGAATGTAACTGTGCTGCAGGCTACGGCACAGTAAATAAGTTTTGGGATGAGTTGAACATAACTCATACTAGAAATAAATGACGTCCTTTTTGCAAACTTTGCTTTGCCATAATTCGCGCAACACGAAGCACAAATTTCTAGAGATAATCCCCGTAAACTTGGCATGACCAGTAATACGGAATTACAATACGGAAATGTTTCCGTACCGTATTTTTTTCGTGCAATAATTTATTGAGGTAAGGAATTAAGGTATGGCCGATTTTTTGAATAACGGATTAATGAAAATTATACCTTATCGTAGTTACCCCTTACCTGCAAGACGTTATTGGCCACAAATATCCCACACACTTTATACAGGGTGCTTTGAGATTAGGGTCATCTTCCACAGCTTACATAAAAACTAATTTTTTCTTCAAATAATGGTCTAGCTTGAAATTGGATACTTTAAGTTTTTACTGAGTTATTTTTCCTTTTAAAATTTTTTTATTTTCATGTCCAATAACTGATGTAGATAAACCCACATAGCTAAATGATTCAGAGAAAATTAAAAGGATCGATAAACCTTGGAAAAGCCGGAAATGCTAGTACATTCTTAGCACCTCTGATCTAAACGTGCAGAAAAACACTGGTAGTTGTTTCAAAAGATTGTGTTAAGAGCGTATAAGAAACTACTGTAACTGTTTTTCAAGTTATTCTTATCAAACTGCAATGATTTGTCAGTGAAGTACTTTAAAAATTGAGTTTAATTCTTGAATATTTTTTTTTTTTAATTTATTAAGCTCATACCCTTCAAGAACGCATATCAGAGTTGTAAGTCGGGTCGGGCTTTTCGGGTCGGTTTCGAGTTCGGGCCGGGTTAGGGCCTAAAGTTGACAAAAATTTCGGGCTTAATTCGGGCCTGAAACGTACGTTTTGTCTTAGGCGCACAAAAACTAGATGTTCATTTTTTCGGAGAAAAATAATACGGGACTTCTGCCAGTTCCATTCCACCATCATTCTCCCATTTTTACTTTGAAGGTTACCAATATTTCTATAAAACTTAATCGTATACAAGGCAAACGAAGTGATTTTGTCTCATGAAAAACATAAAAGTTGGTTTTAAATCATTTGTGGTTTGGGTAAAACCAACTTAGTATTTGATTAAGTATTTGAACCCAGCTCTGACTAAATATTTGAACCCAGCTCTGTTCCATCACGACAATTTCAAACACTGGCTCCTTTATTCATTATGCCATCTTAGCATATGAACCCAATTGACTAAAATTAATTGCTAAATTTAGCTTTCAAAAAGTGATTTTTAAGGAGGTTTATTTGGGGGTTGGTACCCCCAGAGCATGTAAAAAAAACCTCTCTTAAATATCTATTGATATCCAAAAAAATGAGCGCCCTAGCTCAAGCTGTTCAAAATAATTGATTTTTGGGGGTACATTGGGAAGGTTACGGAGGGGTTTACCCCAAACTATGTCAAATTTTTTGTCGCTTAAATGCCTCTTAATGTAAAAAAAGAAACTGGAGTCTTAAATTAAGTTCAACAAATTGATTTTTGTGGGGTTTACGTAGGAATTTCCGGGGCTGTGGTACCCCCAAACTATGTCCAAGTATTTGTCTGTTAATTATTTACTGATATCAAAAAAAAAAACTTGCACCCTAGGTTAAGCTGTCATGAAAATTGATTTTTGGGGGTCCGTTTGGAGGTTTCGGGTGGTTGATACCCCCAAACTATGTCAAAATATTTTTGTCTTTAAATTTTTAGTGATACCAAAAAAAAAAAAACTAGCGCGCTAGCTTATGGTGCTAAGAAAGTGATTTTTGTGGCGTCTTCACAGAGAATGAAACCTGATACCCTCTGATCATATCTAGTGTCAAACAAAAAATATAAAAGCGATTTCTCTTAATCTAAAAAAATTAAATATGCTACATTCAATGTAATCTTGGTTTGATAAAAGCGATGGTCAACTAGATAATTGAAACCAGGTCTTAGATTTTAAGCACTGGCACTCGTTCAAAAAAGTGATTTTTGGGTGGTCCATTTGGGGATTGCCGGTGGTTTGTACCCCCAAACTATGTCAAAATATTTTTCAATTAAATATTTACTGATACCAAAAAAAAGTAGTGCCTTAGCTTATCCGTTCAAAAAAGTGTTTTTTTGGGGGTCCCTTTGGGAGTGTTCCGTGGGGCTGGTACCCCCAACCTATGTCCAAGTATTTGTCCCTTTATTATCTCCTAATATCAAAAAAGTAGCGCCCTAGCTTAAGCCTTCAAAAAAATTGATTTTTGGGGGTCCATTTGGAGGTTTCGGGTGATTGGTACCCCCAAACTATGTCAAAATATTTTTGTCTTTTAAATTTTTAGTGATACCAAAAAAAAAAAAAACTAGCGCGCTAGCTTATGGTGCTAAGAAAGTGATTTTTGTGGCGTCTTCACAGAGAATGAAACCTGATACCCTCTGATCATATCTAGTGTCAAACAAAAAATATTAAACGCGATTTTGTCGTAATCGCAAAAAAATTAATATGCTAGATTCAATTTAATCTTGGTTTGATAAAAGCGATGGTCAACTAGAGAATTGAATCCAGGTCTTGGGTCTCAATCACTGGCGCCTTTAACCATTCGGCCGAGGCAGCATGCGCACATAGGTGACTACCCCCAAACTATGTCAAAACATTTTTGTCTTTAAAATTTGCACGGATAGCAAGAAAAAACTAGCGCGCTAGTTTGAGATCTTAAACAAGTGATTTTTGGGAGACTTTACAGAGAATGAAACCTAATACCCTCCGATCATATTTAGTGTCAAACCAAAAAATTAAACAAAACGATTTTGTCCTATCGAAAGAAAATCAATATGCCAAATCCAATATAATCTTGGTTTGAAAAAAGCGATGGTCATTTCTGTTTTTCGGGAAGAAAGAGTCACTTTTATTAAACTTTTCAACAACAGTACGTTGATCAATGTCAAGACTTTACAATGTGCATTGTAAAAAGACTGAACAAAACATTAGCATGATTTTTTAAAGGAGGATCTAAGGGTTACTCGAGCTTAAAATCTTTTTTTGTACGTCACCAGCAGAAACTTAGCGGAATGCTGCCGCCACTCTCGTCCTGAAGCGATTTTTGTCTGCGAATTATATCGAAAGATAGGTAAAGCGTAATGAAAATCGGGGTGCCACATTCAAGGAGTGTCCCTCAAACTGGTCTTTTAAAAATCCAAAATTTTAACCACTTAAGCTAAACAGATTAAATTTCTAATATACTGTAGGCAAATATAAAAGATGAATCATGACAAATTTTGGGGTGACACGAAGGGGTAAACTTCTCATTGCACGGACTTTCCAAAATTAGGAGCTTTTAACCTCTTAGATGTATACATAAAAAATGAAGCGTGACAAATTTTGGTGATACTGCGTTGAGGAAGGGGTCCACCCCAATCCAATCGACTTTCTAAAAATCCAAATTTTTATCAACTTGAGTGAGCTAAACAGTTAAATTTTTAGGACTAGTTAAATTCCATGAAGGTTTGAAACATAAAACAAAGTTAGGTGGTGCCACGTTCAGGCTTGAACTCCCAAATGAGCCCCCAAAATTTAAAAAAAAAAATTATTCATTAGAGATAAACAAACTAAATCTTTTAAGAACGGAACATTTTGGACTAGGTAAAAGAAAAGTTAAGCGTAACAAAAAATTAGGGACGAAGCGTTGGATGATAAGCCCTTAAATAGACTCCCAAAAAATGATTTTATTCTAACTCTTTAGAAAGATGCAGGCGCACGAACAACAAATGGGGAGGGGCTTTATCCCAAATTCTATTTTTTTCAGTTTGCAAAATGTGTCAATTGGGCAGCGTACTAAGCAAACCTGTGTATTTTGCGCAACCCCAGCAAATTCCAAATGAATTTGCAATTAAATCTTTTTTGGAAAAAAATCGCCGTTTTAAAGTCATTCGGACCAAACTTCGCTCGTTTTTTCACTTCGTCGCTGAGATTGGAAATCCAGTTGAAGAACTAAATTTAGCCCCTTGCTTGGAGGTCAAGTCCTACATATGTTTAAACGCTTGCATTTTAGAGTTAAATTAAAAGTTAAATAGTCAATTGTAAAAAAAATCACCGTTTTGAGTGGTTATCAACTCCTGTAACTTTTGTTATACAGTCAAACCTCGGTTATCGAACGCTTCTGTTCTCGACCAAATCGGTTTTCTACCAAAAAATTACGCCTCCGACTTCGAACATAAATTCGGGTCACGACCAAACCAAAAGAAGCCGAGCGAACACAAACGCACCATTGTGCTGCATATGTCGGCTTTTTTCGCGCGACTTTTGGTGTAACTGAGCTGTTGTATTTTTTTACTGTTTCATTAGTAATTTTTTCAAAATTTTTTTCAAAATTTTTCGTATTGTACTGCATCTTAACTTTTAATGTTTTCGATGTTTTAAAAATAAAACATAAGAAATGTTTACTTTTTGTTTTTTTTCTCATTATCTTAGATAGGAAATCCTTTATTAAAATAAAACACAATCTACTTCTACCCATTTCTATTTATGGGATTACAGTACACAGTACAGTTCATGGTGTAAAATAGTAAAAAAATACTTCACAAAAGTTGTTTTCTAGAGTTGGAACGGACAAAAATTATTTGCATGAATTTTAATGGGAAAATTGTTTCGGATTTCGAACAAATCACTTTTCGAACAGCCTTCTGGAACGGATTATGTTCGAAAACCGAGGTTTGACTGTATTTGATGCAGAGCCTTGATATTACTATTGAAGAAAGTAAATGCATGTTAAAAAATACTGTATGAATTTGGTTTACTTTGATTACTATTGTCATCCAATAAATTACACTGAAAGTATGACACCCATTTTGCAGTATTTGTCGTATTTCAGCGTTTTGCTTGTCATCCAAGACCGAGTTTATTTCAACAATAATTTTGCTTTCATATTTCCCTTTTTTTTCAAAATTAGAAAAATTTTGACGTATTATGAAGCTGAAAATGTTATGATGTCATATTGATGACGTCATATCTTAGTAAATATTCACAAAACGTCCCTAAGTTTGTGCTGGTGTTACAGATAACGTGATATCAAGTTTTTCAGGGGTCGCACAAATAAGAGCAAAAAAGTAATGACGTCATCATTTATGGCATCCTATTTTCGAAAATATTATTTTTGCAATTATGGCTGTAATTGATGAAGGAAAATTATTACCTGAATTTAAGCAATATATCATGCAATTTATTTAATTTTACAGAATTTTGATGTTGCAAGTGACAACGTCGCATTTAAATAAAACATTTTGTAAGTTATACATAGCCTAATCTCAATAACGTAATTTTTTATCACAAAGACAAGTAGGTTGATTGTCAGTCCGCAGTGGTGGCCTTAGGAAAGGGGGGGGGGGGCTGTGGAAATTAAATGGGAGGCCCTCTTTACACACCACTTTACCATGATTTTTCTGCACATGCAATTAAGCGCAACAATGCATTTCACAAATAACAAGACCAGAAGACCAATGCTATTGCGCCCTAATTAAATCAAATCTTTGTTCATAAAATCCTCTCATCTAGCATATCAACTCAATTAATTGTAGTAAATCAACATAAACTTTCAGAAATTGCTTTCAGTATGCTATTGTTATTGCAGAATATGTTTAAGTAATGAACAATGATATTTGAATGCTTTATACCGCTTAGCATATGATATACTGCATAAATTAGTCAAAAACCTATCACTGCCAGTTGCTGAAAGCAGTTGAAAAAAAGAAGTGGAAAAACGACTACCCGAGTCAAAGGCGTTGCCAGAATTTTTGATTAAAGGGGGCCCAAACCACAAATCACATGCAATGGCGTCATCAAAAACTTGGAAATAAGAATTTTCTGCGGGAACAGAGATATCGTAGAATGGAAGATCAGAAGCCGTGGCCTGGTGTTGGCACATACTTAGAACTCGTTTAAGGAGAGGGCTTAGACCAATAATTGAAATGTAAAAATGTCTAAATTGGGAGATATGTGTTGAGTAAAGAAGTGTACTGTAATTGCATCGTGTCACTGACGGGGGTCTGGGGGCACGAGCCCCCAGCCGTTGGAGGCTATGGGGTCTGGGGGCGAAGCCCCAGCTGCTGTGCGATTTTTTGTAATTTTTTGGGAAAAAAATCTATTTTGATACCATTGGATCACATTTCGCACGTATTCAGAGCCATTTGAAACGTACTAGATTGTTAACATTTGAAAGCCAATTGAAAAAAATAAGTTGTTCAGTCCTTCTTTTGCTTGCAATTTAAGTACAAAACACGTTTAAAATCTTGCATTTTGGGGATAAATTTTGTAATTGATTTGACCCAGGTAGGGGGAAGTAAAGTACATTGCCTCCTGCTATATTTTAACAGTAAATAACAATCCTGTTGAATATTTTCCTTTGATAGTATTGTTTTGTCATGAGAACAGCCAGGCGGCCCAGCAGGGCCGCAACTAGGGGGGGGGGGGAGCAAAAGGAGGCGGCAACCCCTAAACAAAATTTTCGCCCCCCTAAAATTTCCAGCATGCCCACCCTTTCCGTTGCAGCTGTTGCGAGAATACAATTTTTTTGGAAACGAACAAAAAACTCAAAGAAAAGCAGACCGATTTGGTGCGATGGCCTTTCTTTTTTTCGGAGATCAACAAACAAAATCGGAGAAAAGTAAACCAACCCCAAAATTTTGGCCTCCCCAGAATGAAAGTTTGCCCCCCTGACAACAGCATTCTAGTTGCGGCACTGGGGCCCAGGCCCTCTCAATTCAAAAATTTGTTCTATGAGCATTTCCGTTACTGTAGCTCATTTAAAAAAAAAATTTTGTTGCATAAAAACTGTAGGAGTGGAAGTGAATTGTTATTGAAAAATATACATAAGATAGTTATGCCTACCAACCATTTATTGCCCGGACCGGATTTACGTCTGCAATTTGCAATATTACTTTTTAGCTGATACTGTTTAAAAAAACTCCACGAAAAGAAATCGTTTAACCAAACAATATGGTTTGCGTTTAAGAAACTACTAAAAATGGTGATCCATAATCAGTGAACGTTTGCACCGGGGCCCTGACTGATGGAATTAAGGCATTAAATTGAACATTTCGTACGGATATATTCGCTATATCTCCATTCACGGGATACGGCCTTGTTTCATTGCCACGATACCCTAAGGTACTTAATCAACATCAGTTGCTAATCGTGCAAAACTTTAAAATGGCATTCATTATTTTCGCTAACAATGAAAGAGCCAAAGCTGTACTAAATACTTTATAAAACAATTTTATTTCATAAAAAATTATTAAGCTTTTATTTTGTAAAATAAAATGTTTACGACAGCTTTGGCTCTTTCATTCTTAGTGAAACTGTTTCTCAGGATCAATTTTTATGCACTAATCATAATTTTTACTATTTTTGAATTATCATCAACAACTTAATGAAATGCCATATCTTAAACACTCTTGAGTTTAAAAAACATTGAAAATTTGCCAACCGTAATGTAGAAAAATTGTGTTCTTGGTCTTGGCCTCGAGAGGATCTGTTCTCAAAAAGTCGGTCTTTGGCCTCAACGTTGTGTCCTCGTCTCCACTAATTATGCTATCTACGATGTCTACCACAGCGTTTGGAAAAATGGGTCCTACTTGCCAAATCGGTTCCCAAAGGTATTTTTGGTTTTTGGGCCAATTTTGCTTGCCGTCATAAGTATTTGGTGCTTCTATGAATGGTTCATCAGCTCGTTCAAATGCAGGCAAGGCGATGATTCACTCTGCATATGCGAGGAAGCAAATTGCTAACGCATGGTGGAAGTCTAGCAAAATCAATTTTAAAATTTGATGTAAGAGTTAGATTGTCTCCAACCATTGTTTTTATCATTTTGCTTTGCAAAAAATCAGTGATTGAGTTTTATTGTCTCCATACATTAATCAAGTAAATGATTCCAGGTCTTTACATAATTGATCCGAAACTTCTCACTCATCGCCAAATTTTCCACAAAACAATATTTTGTATGTTTAGAAATTTGTCTACTCATTTCAATCCTTATTCTGCTATAGTGTAGCCATATGGCAACAGGGTTTAGAAAATTTTGAAAATAATTTTTTTTGACCATGTTTCTTGAATTTCAAAAACTTTTAGGAATTCTACGTTTAATTGTTCACACCCAGTTCATTCTGATCGTTCAATTAGCACGAGTCCTGCTGTTTACCAGGGTCCTGCACTTCAACCCCAAACACAAGTTACCCCTTTCTTCATCCATTCTCTCCACATGCCCCAACCTTTGCTCTCTCAGAAACTCTTCCGATCTCTCTACACTCGTCATTTCCCGAATCTTCTCGTTTTTCATTTTATCTTTCATGGTTTTCCCACATCACATTCGCTGCATTCTCATTTCTGTGGTTTTCAGCCTCCTTTCATCTTCCATTTTCAATGCCCAACATTCAGCACCATGAGTTAAAGCATTTCTTACATAGCTTTTGCATAAGGTGCCTCTAACCTTCAATGATGTGTTTCTTTCGCATATAACATCCGAAACTTCTTTAAATTTTTTCCATGCCGATCTAATTCTTCATGTTTCAGCCTCCTGAGCTCCTCTTTCCAAACTGGAGGATTCACGCTGTCCTTTTTAATGCTTAACGTCAAGCTGCAAGGCTGTAAACATCCGGGCTTTCTGCAAAACGAAGAGGCCGGGTGAAAACATTTGACGTATTCAGGCGCGAAAATGAGTGAAAGTCAAAAATTGTTTTGGACACTTTTGCTGCAGACTCCTGGTTGCAATCTCCCCCAGCCCCTGCCCCTTTTCCAGGGTTTAGTTCATTCTTGATTATGCGGTCGAGTGGATAGAGCTTCTGCTAGTGAAGCAGTAGACTCGGATTCGATTTCCTATCGGGTCAAGCCAAAGACTATAAAAACTGGTATTCACAGCTTTCCTGCTTGATATTCAGCAATTAAAGGGACAGGGTGAAGACTTCGCCATGTGTGGTAGACAGGTGGGCTGGAGGTAGCTTGACTCGAAGACCGAAAGGTCTCTTCGCTGCCTTTTGATCAAGGCAACTTGGTGAATAAAATGTAATTGCTGTTACAATTATTATGCGCCTCCAATTCAGTAAACTTTGCTCTCACCCACTAGTGCTTTGTTTCCAGTATTTCAGGTGACTTTAAATTTTTGAGTAACTGAAGAAATAATATCGTAATGGAAAGAGCAAACAAAATGCGCGCAAAATTTGCTAAATTCTTAGTATAATTTTAAAAAACTTAAAAACATACCCAAGTTTTTTGCTCAAAAGGCGTTTTCAAATGGAAAGAATGGATGTCGCAGATTATTGCAAGATGGTCTTCAATAAGAATCAAAAAGTAAAAAACGGTGTCATGCATAGAGGGGTGTTTCGGCTGGCCATTAAGACTATTCAATCTTTTATTGCACAAGAGGGAACAGAACTGAACCTTATTTTAATGATTTCCGTTTCTTCATAAATAAGGATCTAACTTAATCTTCTTGCGTAACGGCAAATTGGTAACGACTTAAAGTGGTGTCCAAACATATCTCTTATTATATAGTATTTCCATTTTGGTTATTTTATAGGAAATACTATATGTTACTCATGTCCAAATTTCATTCATACTTATTTCATGCAGAATACCAGTCGCAAGATGTCGGACCAAGTTTTCAAGGCAGAGAAAGCAGGCAACATGTTGAGGCGCATTCCAAAGTCTCTGGGGTGGTCTCACAAAACGTTAAAGACAGCGCCCAAATAGGAGGAAAAAACGTGCGGTTTATAAATAATGGTAAGTGCTAAATGTCGATTATGATAGCCAAGTCTTCGACAGTTTGGTTGCTTATTACACCGTATCCTTACATCCACGAGAGAAACGATGTAAACTTGTTAAACCGTAAATTCCGCAAAAGGATATTTTGCACCAGAATTTAGACAAGAGCTTCAGTGTTCCTGGAAGCATGGTATGCCTTCCCGGTTAACTGCACCTGCATTCCTGAAGCCATTTCTGATGATTGCCAACATCTGCTTTGGGCTGGAATTGAACCAGCTTTTGTAATCGGTAAGATTTGAGACCAGTTTCTTCAATAAACTAACTTCCTTGCTTTAACATTTACTTTTTCAGTTACCGTCAAGAACTATTTCAACACCATTCCACGAAGTAAGTAAACGTCATAATTAATGACCAACTGAAGCCTCATTCATGTGTACTTAACCATAATTGGGAAATGGTTGCTTAGTTTGTTAGCTTGACTATTTCTAAACAAAAATAAAGTACTATTGCTTTCATTTTGTTCATTCAGCATTCTTTTATTTTACTAAAAGGAAAAGCGTTTACGCCACTGAAAGGCTTTTTTGCCGCAAAGGTGTTGCCTTTTTTACGGTTTCGGTTTTGTTTGGTGGCCTCAAAATAAAGTTGGAAAAAATATTTGAAATTGGCGGTCATTGGCACTTCCACGACTCTTCGCGTTGGAATTCCCATTCTTTTTTTATTTCTGAGCACACTTGTAGATGTGGCAGCGGTAGAGAATCGGACTCAAACTCGCAAGGGTAACGGTTCGTTTCCGTGCCATTGCAAATTCCGCGAGTGCGTGGAAATACTTGTGTCTAGAATTTGTCCTGTGTTACTAATGAAGTTGTGTTCATCCTGTTTCAAAAAACAAAATTACGTTTCTTTGGTGCCAAAGGGTGAAATTGCCACAATTTTAAAACAAATGAATATACACGTTTGAAAATTAGAACTTAGATAGTGAGCGTATGGAAAAAATGGTGCTGCAAATATGGGAAAAAGTTAGTCACATGATACGATTTGGGTCATGTGACACATTAAATTGGAGGTTTAAATACCTCTAGCTCGATACCTAATTGCTGAAGGAAAAATTATTGATTTTGATACACCAAAAGATGTCGTTCGAGTTAACACATTTAAAAGTTTTTGAGTTCCAATATTTTTTCATTTTTTTGGTTGGGATTATTTTGTTTTTATTTTGTTTATATTACGAGATTTTTTATCCGTGAAACACTCCTAAACGTTGAGGCTATGAACCTGAAGCAATCAAAACTATGACTAGTGTCTACGTGGAATTGAGCCGTTTCGTTTTAAATGCTGGTAGATGACCGTAGTTTTGGAGGACGGGACGCCAAAAGTAGTAATTTTTTACATTCTGATTACTTTGAAGTATAGTTTAGTTTTTGCATGAAATATTTATCGAACATATGGGGCATAACATGAGCTAATGTTTTTCAAATTATATAGGGTTAGTACATTTAGGTTTCAAGATGTTGCCAAAAAACCATCCGCCTTTTTTGTAAGCAGAATTTAACAGTAAAATGTTGCATAATCGTAATGAGCAGATAGATGTTTAGCAAGAGGTTGATTGCGTCATTTGACTCTGAAAAATGTTCTGGTTTCAAAACACATTTGATCATCATTATTTTGTGAACCATCTGTTTTAATTTTTTTTATTTGACTTTTTATTTAATGTTAATGAACTTATGATCAGAGGGTTCTGGGTTTGATTCCCTGCGAAAAGCGTTTTGCGAATTCGTTTTTGAAAGACTTTGTGTTTAAATTTTTCTGCAGAAATAATTCATTAAAGCGAGAGGTTAAGTGATTCGACTGTGGAAAAACGTCCTGGGTTTGAAACTCAGGTGGTTACCAGCAATTTGTGAATCAAAAACAGTAATCAAACCAAGCTAATTTGTTTATTGATTTTGATTCAACTTTGCTGTCAACAAATTTGTTTCTAAAGACTATAAATGTGATTTAAAAAAAAAAATTATTAGTGATTGATTTGGTAGATGAAAAGTAGAGTGAATCAGCGATAATGAGAATTGAAAAACATTACGAGACGAAAAAAATCTGCATCATAATGTGTTTCATTAAAACAAAACGTTTGTGCAAGAGCTATTAATAACCGTACTTATCATAGACCTATGCTTATTTATAATACATTTACAAATTTTGGAAAATGAATGTTTAGTTTTGTGCGAGTGTTTCGCTTTATTTGACTTCAGGCAGAAGCAACTGGTAAAGTGTAAAAGAATTTATATAAATTTATTCATCATGTCAACGAGAATTTTCTGTTTTGTGATTTGTAAACGTTAAAAAAATGTTTTCCCCATCATTTGAAGATTTTCTAAGCGACAAACCGTGCGTTGAAATTTTGTGAAAAATGGATTTCATTGGACAATTTGTTTTGCAGATGTGATCCGCTACACTGCAACCACCAACAACCGCGAACCGCGACCGCAGCGGAAAAGTGATGAGCTGCTGCCAACACTACGTAAGTAAAATGTGGTTTAGGCTCAGTCTACTCATGACGTACAAGCATATACGTTCAGGGATGTGGAAGCAGTCAAATTTTTAATGCTTCCGCTTCCAGCTCTTGAAGTTTTATGCTTCCGAGTTCGCTTCTGCTTCCTCACCTTTGAAATTTTTTTGCTTTCGCTTCCGGCTTCGGATAGATTTAGTCGCTTCCGAGTTCGCTTCTGCTTCCAGTCTTTTTGATCAAAGTGCTTCCGCTTCCACAAAAATTTTAACCGCTTCCACATCCCTGCTCAGTATGAAACAGCTAATTGTATTTAGTTTAAAACAAGCAGGCAAGTTTACTTTGTAAGCTATTTTATTTGACTTGTGTTGTTGACAGGGCATGGCATGGAATGGAATGGAAGACGATTTTTCTATATTTTATACTGGCAATTTTTGTCCATTCCATTTCCAATCCATACTAAAAGTCTTCCATTCCATATTTCATTCCATACTAAAAATTTTTTCTATATTCCATTCCATACTTCCATACCAAAGAAAGTGTAGACTGGAAGCAATGCAACGTCTATTTTGCTGCTTTGCATCTTTGCAATGTTGTAAGCAACCGCTCGTGGAGGTGCTCCGACAATAATAAGATGCCACAACGGGTATCTGGTATGTGTATTGCTCATGGTTTAATGCATAGGCGTAGCCAGGATTTTGGGTTGGGGGAGGGCTAGACCGTAAATCACATGCAATGACATCATCAGAAATTTTCAAAAAGAGAGACTTTTGTGGGACAAAAAATGAAAAATCAAAGGCTGGGGGTCTGCATTGGCACGTAACCAGAATTTGCTAAATGGAAAAGATTAAAACTGCAAATTAAAAAGTTTTACTAACGTATCAAAATTGGGAGACGTGGTGAGCAAATTAGTGCAACTCAAACGTGTCACAAAGGGAGCCTGGGGGCGGAGCCACCACCCGCCGGAGGCTATGGGAGTCTTGGAGCGAAGCACCCAGCCGCTGGGCAATTTTTTGTGAGTTTTTTGAAGAAAATGGCTATTTTAATGCCATTTGGATCACATTTTGCACGTTTTCAGAGCCATTTGAAAGTACAAAATTTTTGAGATTTGAGAGCCAATTGAACAAATTCCTCCCTTTACTTCAGGTCAAGTCCAAAACATGTTTAAAATCTTTCATTTTGGGGTTAAATTTTGTGACCTGGTCTGGTCAAGGGAATCAAGTTACATTGCTTTCTGCAACATTTGTAGCATTAAATCATTTACTCGAAGGTTTGCCTTTGAAGATTTTTGTTTGTCATGAAAATAAGCAGTTTTAGGAATATGTACGACCAGGAGCCCAAGCTCCCTCGATTTACCTTCTATAATTTGTTCATTAAGCACTTTCCCAAGCTAACTTTTTTGAAAGCATTTTGTCGCGTGAAAACTGGAGGTAGATGGTTATTTAAAGTTGGTAGATGGTGAAGGTGGAATTTAAAGGTATTTCAAGTTGGTACATTAGATGCAATAAATCGTTACTAATCATGTTATTGCAATATAAAAGTTAGCTGGGGCCCAAAACATATTGCATAAAAAAGTTAGATGAGGGCTTAAGATTGCACCTTTTAGAACAAAAAACCTCAGAATTTCTCCCGGCTTGGACATTTAAATTGGTTGGCAAAAATTTAAATTGAGAGGGCCCGGACCTCATAGTCGTCAATATTGAGTTACAGCTAATTGCTGTTGTACGCCTTTACTGTTGCGCCCAAAAAATGCTAAAATAAATGAGTAGTTATAGGCTTTGTCTCATCATTTTTGTCATTGGTAGGATTTCAATTGGGGGAAGGCAGAGGGCCTGGGCCCCTTGGTTACGCCCATGGTCTAATGATTACTGTACAGCGTACGAGTTTGCTCTCATGTCAACTATAAAATTTGTCATAACCAAACTGCTAAAGAACATTTACCGTAATAGAAATACCGTGCTTTAACATCAAAAAGAATTATTGTAAGCTAAAAAACTAAAAATAGAAATAAAAATAAGCTTAAACGGGAATGAAATAACCTGGATTAAAATGTTTATATCTTCGAAGCTTTCCGTCTGACACTTGTCAAGAAGAATCGTCAGAATGGAGAGCGCAGGAAAATGAGCGGCTATTTATTCTAAATCAAATATTCTAAATCTAAATCAAAAAAGCGGCAAAAGCAGTAAATCAGTCACGTACGCAGTAAAATACAGCAAATAATCACATATCAAGCATTCAAAATTATTATTCGTGACAAAAGCATGGAATGACTTGTAATTTTCTAAAATTGAATGAAAGTAGGACCAAAGTCATTGAAATTTTATTTGATTGTAACCATGAATCCAGAATAATTTCTAACGTACAAATTGATGATACAGTAGCTGTTCTTTGCCTATGCCTAATGATTTTGTCAAAATTCTTGGTGTAATATTTGATGACAGACTGAACCTTGAGAAGCATATCAATACAGTGGTTAGTACTTGTTATGCCAATTTACGTAATTTAGGCAGAATTGCATCTAAGCTTACGAAACCTCTAAAAGCTCAGCTAGTCCATTCTTTGATATTGTCCTATATTGATCATTGCAATGCCTTGTTTTATAACTTACCAGAATATTTATTGCACAAGTTGACAAAAGTTTTATATTCTGCAGTGAGATTTATTTTTGGACTTCGTGGTTCTGCTTTACGTATGCATATGCTACCATATTTGAAAAGCCTTCATTTTTTACCTGTTAAATTTCGTATTGAATTCAAAAAAAACTTTACTAGATCCCAATCAATGTTTTCGTGTGCATCACCCAAGGTATGGAATTCGTTGCCACTATCTCTACGTGAAATTGAAACTTTGTTCCTTTTTAAGAAACGTCTAAAAGCGTATTATTCTAATTTAGCCTTTGAGGATATTACCACTGTTTGATGCCAGTATTTTGCTGCTAATTGCTGTAGAATTAGTACTTCTGCTGAATATTAACTTTATTTCTGTAAAGCTATTATCTCAAGGGGGATATAATTGTATTTCTGTAAAGGTGTTATCTCAGGGGCAATATAAACTGCAATTATTATTATTATTATTATTGTTATATTTAGAGTGGTCCATCTGAAAAATGGGTCCAAGTGCTTAGCTCCAGGGGCCCGTACCCCTCACCAGAAGCAATCTTGGTCCAATTAAATCCACAACTGCTACAATGTTAGTTAGGTGAAGGCGGAAATGCCAAAAAAACTACCATTGAAGGACCTGACTATTGCCACCTTGTAAATCTGGTGGGCGGTGGCAAAATGGTTTTTAAACCTTAAAGATTACTGGTATATGGCTATTTTGGTGGTAGTTGAATAACAGGTTGGGCCCAAAAAACTGTGCAGTTTTAATTAGCTTTATTTCCCACAGTTGGTGAACTTTCTAGTCTAGTCAAAAAACGCGTTTACGGGTCCCGAAAAGATATATTTGTTTTACCTATATAGCGATGCTCAGTATAGTCTGAAGCTTTCGGCTAGGGTTGTCCCCACCCCACTTTTCCTGCCCATTTACATCATAATGACGTCATTTCCGCAAAAGGTTGGATACCTTTTTTAGCTTTGTTGAGTTTTACTTTAATCATTCTCACTTCTCGTATGATTGGACCTGAATTTCCAAACTTGGGTCACTCAACAAATGGCACATGGGATTTATGCTTTTGTGACCTTTGGATGCATTTATGACGTCACACGATTATGACGTCACAATGCTGGAACAAAATTGTTACCAAAATTGTAAAAAAAATTACCGTTTTGAGTGGTTATCAACTCCTATAACTTTTGTTATATTTGATGCAGAGCCTTGATATTACTATTGAAGAAAGTAAATGCATGTTAAAAAATACTGTATGAATTTGGTTTACTTTGATTACTATTGTCATCCAATAAATTACACTGAAAGTATGACACCCATTTTGCAGTATTTGTCGTATTTCAGCGTTTTGCTTGTCATCCAAGACCGAGTTTATTTCAACAATAATTTTGCTTTCATATTTCCCTTTTTTTTCAAAATTAGAAAAATTTTGACGTATTATGAAGCTGAAAATGTTATGATGTCATATTGATGACGTCATATCTTAGTAAATATTCACAAAACGTCCCTAAGTTTGTGCTGGTGTTACAGATAACGTGATATCAAGTTTTTCAGGGGTCGCACAAATAAGAGCAAAAAAGTAATGACGTCATCATTTATGGCATCCTATTTTCGAAAATATTATTTTTGCAATTATGGCTGTAATTGATGAAGGAAAATTATTACCTGAATTTAAGCAATATATCATGCAATTTATTTAATTTTACAGAATTTTGATGTTGCAAGTGACAACGTCGCATTTAAATAAAACATTTTGTAAGTTATACATAGCCTAATCTCAATAACGTAATTTTTTATCACAAAGACAAGTAGGTTGATTGTCAGTCTGCAGTGGTGGCCTTAGGAAAGGGGGGGGGCTGTGGAAATTAAATGGGAGGCCCTCTTTACACACCACTTTACCATGATTTTTCTGCACATGCAATTAAGCGCAACAATGCATTTCACAAATAACAAGACCAGAAGACCAATGCTATTGCGCCCTAATTAAATCAAATCTTTGTTCATAAAATCCTCTCATCTAGCATATCAACTCAATTAATTGTAGTAAATCAACATAAACTTTCAGAAATTGCTTTCAGTATGCTATTGTTATTGCAGAATATGTTTAAGTAATGAACAATGATATTTGAATGCTTTATACCGCTTAGCATATGATATACTGCATAAATTAGTCAAAAACCTATCACTGCCAGTTGCTGAAAGCAGTTGAAAAAAAGAAGTGGAAAAACGACTACCTGAGTCAAAGGCGTTGCCAGAATTTTTGATTAAAGGGGGCCCAAACCACAAATCACATGCAATGGCGTCATCAAAAACTTGGAAATAAGAATTTTCTGTGAGAGCAAAGATATCGTAGAATGGAAGATCAGAAGCCGTGGCCTGGTGTTGGCACGTACTTAGAACTCGTTTAAGGAGAGGGCTTAGACCAATAATTGAAATGTAAAAATGTCTAAATTGGGAGATATGTGTTGAGTAAAGAAGTGTACTGTAATTGCATCGTGTCACTGACGGGGGTCTGGGGGCACGAGCCCCCAGCCGTTGGAGGCTATGGGGTCTGGGGGCGAAGCCCCAGCTGCTGTGCGATTTTTTGTAATTTTTTGGGAAAAAAATCTATTTTGATACCATTGGATCACATTTCGCACGTATTCAGAGCCATTTGAAAGTACTAGATTGTTAACATTTGAAAGCCAATTGAAAAAAATAAGTTGTTCAGTCCTTCTTTTGCTTGCAATTTAAGTACAAAACACGTTTAAAATCTTGCATTTTGGGGATAAATTTTGTAATTGATTTGACCCAGGTAGGGGGAAGTAAAGTACATTGCCTCCTGCTATATTTTAACAGTAAATAACAATCCTGTTGAATATTTTCCTTTGATAGTATTGTTTTGTCATGAGAACAGCCAGGCGGCCCAGCAGGGCCGCAACTAGGGGGGGGGGGGAGCAAAAGGAGGCGGCAACCCCTAAACAAAATTTTCGCCCCCCTAAAATTTCCAGCATGCCCACCCTTTCCGTTGCAGCTGTTGCGAGAATACAATTTTTTTGGAAACGAACAAAAAACTCGAAGAAAAGCAGACCGATTTGGTGCGATGGCCTTTCTTTTTTTCGGAGATCAACAAACAAAATCGGAGAAAAGTAAACCAACCCCAAAATTTTGGCCTCCCCAGAATGAAAGTTTGCCCCCCTGACAACAGCATTCTAGTTGCGGCACTGGGGCCCAGGCCCTCTCAATTCAAAAATTTGTTCTATGAGCATTTCCGTTACTGTAGCTCATTTAAAAAAAAAATTTTGTTGCATAAAAACTGTAGGGGTGGAAATGAATTGTTATTGAAAAATATACAATAGATAGTTATGCCTACCAACTATGTTATTGCCCGGACCGGATTTACGTTGAGTTGGGCCCCTGGCACTTTGAGGTTTTCGCAATATTTTCTGCCAAATACAGATGAAGACCAAAAAAAGTCTTATCTGAGCTCGGGGCCCCTGGCGCTTGCCATATATTAAATTTGTCCCTTGTTATTGCATTACATTCATAAAAAGATTCAGTTGGCAACTTTTAGGATAACAACGCTTAATTTCATTCGGGTTATACGTTTAAATTGATTGGCAAACATTAATTTAAAGGGGCCCGGGCTACCTGAAACAATATTATTGTCGTAGCCCATTTAAATTGGGGGGCATTTAAATACTATTGTAGGGGGCCCATTTAAATTGGTTCGCAAAAACTAAATTGAGGGGGCCCGGGCCCCCTGGATCAATTATATTGTTGGGGGCCCATTTAAATTAGGGGCCATTAATTGGGGGCCTGGGCCTCCTGGTTCCCTCCCTGGCTACGCCTATGACCTGAGTAGCCTAACAGTAGCAAGCAAAAAAAAATGTGTAGTAAGTTGACTTTACCAGTAAATTTTTAATATTTGTTTACTAAATCTGACTTAAAATTTAAAACTAATATTGTCTTGGAAAGGGGGATGTATGTAATAACACATGAAACAAGTGTATCTTGAGGAGGGGTACATATGTAATGATACTCAAAACAAGTGCATAAACTTTTTGTCATAATTTGGTATAGTTTTTCACAATCAAATTTTCTCTGCGCACGTTAGGTCCAATGGGGGCCACAGAAGGGGGGGGGCCTGTGCATTTGCACACTTTGCACATTCTTAAGGCCACTACTGTCAGTCCGTTGAAAAATCAGCATCCTCCTCCTCAATATAATCGTGGAAATCATTTAATTTAATGAACACTTCTGTTCGCGTTCATGTTCTACGCTATCTATCTGAAATGGAATACTGTCAAAATGGCGACACTGAAGTAACAAGAAAATGGTTAACTTTGAACTGTAATATTTTGAAAACGAGAAGACGTAGAAAGTTCAAATTCAGTGAAGTTCGCTTCAGATTTGTCAAAATTTTTTGAGAGAAAATCTAGCAAAAATTTTCTCGACCTGAATGCCCTTTTAGTAAAATTTTTGCACCATGTCATTATTATAAGATAAAGAGGCGGAGCTCCTGTAAAATATTTGGGCCTTTCTAGAAAAAATAATAGTTTATTTTGTTCACGTTTCGATGAATGTAGGCCCATTGAAGGGGGCCCGGGGCAAATGTCATCAATGCCTTCCTTCTTAACCCGTTTCTTACCAATGTTCCCATTTGGGAACATAGTTTTAAATTTCATTTTCTGTGACTCCTAAGTTATATAAGGGTTTAAAACTAAGTGGGATAGTTTTTTAAATTTAAGAAATTAATTTCAATAGTTTTCCTTGGAAATTCTGCTGAAATTTTACAAAAAAATTGGACTTTGAAACGTGGTGAAAACAGGAGATTTATGGTTGCACGATTTGGTGAGGTATAGAACTAAGGGTGAGAAATGTTTTAAATGCTAAGACTATGTTTTGTACATTTGATAAAGACATGACTTCACTAAATCGTTTTCTTTGTGATTATTTTCAAGTTACTGTTAAAAAATTAGTTTCGAACTTATTTGTTCCCATTTGGGAACATTGGCGGTTTTACAGCATGCAAGTTATATTGGATATAGTTTTACGAGAAGAGAGAGTAACAACCCAGATTAGACAGCTTTTGAAAGATTTTCAGAATTATGACTTAGTGTAGTTTGGTCACGCTACTGTACACATTGTTTAGATAAGAGTAAACTAAAAGAATCACTTATTTTGCTGTACTAGAAAGCCCATTATTGAAACGATCGATGCTCGCGTCGCGTGTTTTTTGGTTTTTACTCGGCATTTTCAAAGTAACAAGTACGAAGTTTGAGACTTTTGCTTATTACTCAAGAAGGGTTTGGTCTAGCTGCATGAAATTTTGACAGCAGTTTGAAGTTAACGAGTTGTATGTTTGTACCAAATATCAAGGCAATAAATTATCTGACTTAGGCTATAGGATCCAAAAACCGCCCCAAAAGTTTTGCGTAAAAAGCGGTCTCATTCAAAAACGGCTCAAGTACGGCAAAAAATATTTCACATTGTAATATGTTTCAAAATACCCTTATATATCAACCAATTTGGCCGCGATGAGGTTTTTTCCTTTTTTTTTCTTCCTAAATCTTGTACACTCTTTTTCTCTTAAATCACAAAACATTGAAATCTAACTTTAGTGTAAAATTGTTGAGCTGCAAACGCAATTTAGTCTTGCAAAATTTTTTTGGGCCGCTCCAGCAGAAACTCCCCCAAAAATGGGGACCCAAAAAATTAATTTTTTGAACGGCACAAGCTTGGGCGCCAGTTATTTTATATCAGTAGATGTTTGACATATATTTTGACATAGTTTGGGGCTACCACCCTCCCAGAGACCCCTCACATGGCCGCCCAAACATCAATTTTTGAACGGTTTAAGCTAAGGTGCCGTTTTTTTTTTATATCCACAGATACTTAACAGACAAATATTTTGTATTAGTTTGTGGGTACCCCAAATGTTCCCTCTAATTTTTTTGTAATCTGTGAGTGCAGAAGTTTTGGTGTGTGTGCGCACTTTTCTTGAAATAACTAATATTTGTAATACTTGTGCAACAACCCTCATGCAACAACATGGGCGTCGGCAGGGGGAAGCAAGGGAGGGCCATAGCCCCCCTGAATTTTCACAACCTTCTCCTAAACCTCCTGAATTTCAAAAATTATTCCATTTTTAGTGGTTAATACTGGACTTGTTCTTATTGGACCCCCCCTGAAAAATTTCCTGCCGACACCCTTGTGTAACAATGTGTCTGTTCAACCATATGTTTGTGCGCAGTAAATTTGTGTGCGTGCGCTGACTCTGAAAGCTGTGTGCGCGCACACACGCCCACAGCTTAGAAGGAGCACTGGATACCACCCACCACGGACCCCCTCAACTTAGGAACGTAGCCAGGGGGAGCAGGTGGAGCAAGTTACCCCCCATAATTTTAGTTTGCCCCCCCAAATAATTTCAGTTGAAACTTATCTTTAACAAACTGCAGCAAGTGTTTGCATAGATCAAACGCTGCCATGTGATGGGAAATGAACCATGAAGTTGATTGTTCTGATTGTTTTGTATCGAAATGAACAGTACTTTAAATTGATTTCAAAAGTTTGTGCTGAAAACCGCCAATGTTCCCATTTGGGAACATAGTCATATCTCGTAAAACGATAAATATTTTTAGCATAATTTTTTTTGTCTCTTATCCAACTAAATTCACGCATTTTCGTGAAGTGTTGTCGCAATTTGACAATCATAACATATAGCGGTAAAATACGGGTTAATACGACCCTGCTGGGGTTCTCTGGTTATTTTTTGAAAATAAATACCTTGTATTAAATTTAACAAAATGTCGAAGGCGGCCTAAACGTTCGCGATCATTTATAGACAGACATTAGATATGAAAAAGACATCAAATAAAATGAAATGCAAAAAGGTTGGCTAAAAGTTAGAGTTTGGAAATTGAGGCAAAGCCAAAAATTTTCTGACTTAGCATTTAAGGTATTTTCTTTCCAAAATTGCTTTAAAAATCTAAATGTGTAATCTTTAAGGTCACAAAAAGTACTATTTTCTCCAAAACAAAAACAAAAAAATCACTAATATTATTCAACTTGGTGCACGGGGATTTTGCAATGCAATATTGCTGCTGCATTTGCAATATTACTTTTTAGCTGATACTGTTTAAAAAAACTCCACGAAAAGAAATCGTTTAACCAAACAATATGGTTTGCGTTTAAGAAACTACTAAAAATGGTGATCCATAATCAGTGAACGTTTGCACCGGGGCCCTGACTGATGGAATTAAGGCATTAAATTGAACATTTCGTACGGATATATTCGCTATATCTCCATTCACGGGATACGGCCTTGTTTCATTGCCACGATACCCTAAGGTACTTAATCAACATCAGTTGCTAATCGTGCAAAACTTTAAAATGGCATTCATTATTTTCGCTAACAATGAAAGAGCCAAAGCTGTACTAAATACTTTATAAAACAATTTTATTTCATAAAAAATTATTAAGCTTTTATTTTGTAAAATAAAATGTTTACGACAGCTTTGGCTCTTTCATTCTTAGTGAAACTGTTTCTCAGGATCAATTTTTATGCACTAATCATAATTTTTACTATTTTTGAATTATCATCAACAACTTAATGAAATGCCATATCTTAAACACTCTTGAGTTTAAAAAACATTGAAAATTTGCCAACCGTAATGTAGAAAAATTGTGTTCTTGGTCTTGGCCTCGAGAGGATCTGTTCTCAAAAAGTCGGTCTTTGGCCTCAACGTTGTGTCCTCGTCTCCACTAATTATGCTATCTACGATGTCTACCACAGCGTTTGGAAAAATGGGTCCTACTTGCCAAATCGGTTCCCAAAGGTATTTTTGGTTTTTGGGCCAATTTTGCTTGCCGTCATAAGTATTTGGTGCTTCTATGAATGGTTCATCAGCTCGTTCAAATGCAGGCAAGGCGATGATTCACTCTGCATATGCGAGGAAGCAAATTGCTAACGCATGGTGGAAGTCTAGCAAAATCAATTTTAAAATTTGATGTAAGAGTTAGATTGTCTCCAACCATTGTTTTTATCATTTTGCTTTGCAAAAAATCAGTGATTGAGTTTTATTGTCTCCATACATTAATCAAGTAAATGATTCCAGGTCTTTACATAATTGGTCCGAAACTTCTCACTCATCGCCAAATTTTCCACAAAACAATATTTTGTATGTTTAGAAATTTGTCTACTCATTTCAATCCTTATTCTGCTATAGTGTAGCCATATGGCAACAGGGTTTAGAAAATTTTGAAAATAATTTTTTTTGACCATGTTTCTTGAATTTCAAAAACTTTTAGGAATTCTACGTTTAATTGTTCACACCCAGTTCATTCTGATCGTTCAATTAGCACGAGTCCTGCTGTTTACCAGGGTCCTGCACTTCAACCCCAAACACAAGTTACCCCTTTCTTCATCCATTCTCTCCACATGCCCCAACCTTTGCTCTCTCAGAAACTCTTCCGATCTCTCTACACTCGTCATTTCCCGAATCTTCTCGTTTTTCATTTTATCTTTCATGGTTTTCCCACATTACATTCGCTGCATTCTCATTTCTGTGGTTTTCAGCCTCCTTTCATCTTCCATTTTCAATGCCCAACATTCAGCACCATGAGTTAAAGCATTTCTTACATAGCTTTTGCATAAGGTGCCTCTAACCTTCAATGATGTGTTTCTTTCGCATATAACATCCGAAACTTCTTTAAATTTTTTCCATGCCGATCTAATTCTTCATGTTTCAGCCTCCTGAGCTCCTCTTTCCAAACTGGAGGATTCACGCTGTCCTTTTTAATGCTTAACGTCAAGCTGCAAGGCTGTAAACATCCGGGCTTTCTGCAAAACGAAGAGGCCGGGTGAAAACATTTGACGTATTCAGGCGCGAAAATGAGTGAAAGTCAAAAATTGTTTTGGACACTTTTGCTGCAGACTCCTGGTTGCAATCTCCCCCAGCCCCTGCCCCTTTTCCAGGGTTTAGTTCATTCTTGATTATGCGGTCGAGTGGATAGAGCTTCTGCTAGTGAAGCAGTAGACTCGGATTCGATTTCCTATCGGGTCAAGCCAAAGACTATAAAAACTGGTATTCACAGCTTTCCTGCTTGATATTCAGCAATTAAAGGGACAGGGTGAAGACTTCGCCATGTGTGGTAGACAGGTGGGCTGGAGGTAGCTTGACTCGAAGACCGAAAGGTCTCTTCGCTGCCTTTTGATCAAGGCAACTTGGTGAATAAAATGTAATTGCAATTACAATTATTATGCGCCTCCAATTCAGTAAACTTTGCTCTCACCCACTAGTGCTTTGTTTCCAGTATTTCAGGTGACTTTAAATTTTTGAGTAACTGAAGAAATAATATTGTAATGGAAAGAGCAAACAAAATGCGCGCAAAATTTGCTAAATTCTTAGTATAATTTTAAAAAACTTAAAAACATACCCAAGTTTTTTGCTCAAAAGGCGTTTTCAAATGGAAAGAATGGATGTCGCAGATTATTGCAAGATGGTCTTCAATAAGAATCAAAAAGTAAAAAACGGTGTCATGCATAGAGGGGTGTTTCGGCTGGCCATTAAGACTATTCAATCTTTTATTGCACAAGAGGGAACAGAACTGAACCTTATTTTAATGATTTCCGTTTCTTCATAAATAAGGATCTAACTTAATCTTCTTGCGTAACGGCAAATTGGTAACGACTTAAAGTGGTGTCCAAACATATCTCTTATTATATAGTATTTCCATTTTGGTTATTTTATAGGAAATACTATATGTTACTCATGTCCAAATTTCATTCATACTTATTTCATGCAGAATACCAGTCGCAAGATGTCGGACCAAGTTTTCAAGGCAGAGAAAGCAGGCAACATGTTGGGGCGCATTCCAAAGTCGCTGGGGTGGTCTCACAAAACGTTAAAGACAGCGCCCAAATTGTCGGAAAAATCGGGCAAATTGTAAATGGTAAGTTTTGTTTTACGATTATGATTGCCAAGTCTTCGACAGTATGGTTGCTTATTACACCGTATCCTTACATCCACGAGAGAAACGATGTAAACTTGTTAAACCGTAAATTCCGCAAAAGGATATTTTGCACCAGAATTTGGACAAGAGCTTCAGTGTTCCTGGAAGCATGGTATGCCTTCCCGGTTAACTGCACCTGCGTTCCGTAAGCCATTTCTGATGATTGCCAACATCTGCTTTGGGCTGGAATTGAACCAGCTTTTGTAATCGGTAAGATTTGAGACCAGTTTCTTCAATAAACTAACTTCCTTGCTTTAACATTTACTTTTTCAGTTAACATCGAGAAATATTACAACACCGATCCACAAAGTAAGTAAACGTCATAATTAATGACCAACTGAAGCCTCATTCATGTGTACTTAACCATAATTGGGAAATGGTTGCTTAGTTTGTTAGCTTGACGATTTCTAAACAAAAATAAAATACTACTGCTTTTGTTTTGCTCATTCAGCATTCTTTTATTTTACTAAAAGGAAAAGCGTTTACGTCACTGAAAGGCTTTTTTGCCGCAAAGGTGTTGCCTTTTTTACGGTTTCGGTTTTGTTTGGAGGCCTCA
>CAWYPQ010000072.1:0-17879 GCA_963965965.1 Trididemnum nubilum
GAAGCCTCCGTCGTGTGTGGTAGACAGGTGGGCAGGTGGCAGCTTGACTCGAAGACCGAAAGGTCCCTTCGCTGTATCCTGGCCGCGAAATTTTTTTTTCTACCATGGTTTTGCAGATTTATTACGTCACATCCGTTGTCCCAACCTTGTGATTCATACTCCGCTCTCGCTTTTCGCTTGATCCGCTATATTTACAGGCTATTTGGTACGAGGGTACTGGGCAGTTAGGCTAGACTTTAGTTTGTAATAAAGTCCTACCGCAGGCAGTGGTAGAATAGGCTTGAAAGAATAGCAAAAAGCAATTATAGCAGTTAGTCAATAAGCCTAGACTTACGCTCTATAATCAAGTTAAAATATTAAGACAAAATTTGTGATACAAGCAAATCAAAATAGCCTTGCCTAGTAATCTTTTTTAAGCTTTTAAAGGGTTGGGCTGCTGAGTCTGAAGCGATTATTGCATTATAGACAGAATATCAGAGGGAAGCCTAAAACATATTTTATTAATTAATGCATATTAAAGTTATTGTATGTGTATTGCAAAAATAAACAACAGATCTGAGATATCTCGATACCGAGATGCTGGATGGATAGCCTAGTTAGATAATGCAGTTGGCTAGGTACCGTAAATGACTAGCCTAAATTGTGTAGGCCCTGAATCTGAAAAAGTGAAATGTCAAAATTATTTTACTACTGTAATTTCACCAATGTTGTGATTGCTTTCAAATTTAGAGTCAGAATTAACTAGACAGATTCACTTAGCCTACTGACTTCATCACTCAGTCACTCATCTGCTCATACTCCTCTCTCAGTATATACTGTCATAGTGGATGGAATTAGGACAAAGTTTACTTGGTACAGTATTAAACTAATAGATGGTTGAATCAGTTTGAAGGAAAACTTGCAAAAAAAATTTACATAAGTAATTTACATAAGCAAAAGTAATTTGGATGAGAATGGATAAAGCTGTAATAAATCAACATTAAAGTTTTACAATCACCATACTTCGGTAAATGATACAATGCCCAACAACCACTGGCTAATTTTGAACTAACTTTCTGAATTTAGGGTTTCCAATTTAGTGAACGATCAATCAGGACACCCAAATCTTTAACACATGTATTTACACTACATGTACTACGCAAACATGTAGAGTATTTGTGTAGACCTAACTGATGTTTTCAAATTGTAGCTACATGTTCTATAATTGTTTAAAATACAAAATTGCATTTCAGGCAGAAAAAATAGCCTACTAAAGCTAGTTTGAAAGAAATGTAGTATTTAGATAAGTTTGCGTAAACAAATGGTTTATGATGTAGTGATTTATCGTATAAACTATGCAGCATTGACTGATTGATGCCAACTTTTAAGACATTGTGTTACCCAGGAAGATTGATGGGCAATCCACAATTATCTGGCTACAATGCAAGAAGTTTTAAAAGATTTTTTGGATGAAAAAACATACAGTAGCAAGATTTACCAAGTGTTTGGGTATGTTCTTCAAATAATGATTTGTAGCTTAGTTTTGTTTGCAATGATATTTCAAACTTGTTACGGTATTTATATGAGATACAAGTTTTGGTGCTGACTGCAGTCTCACTTGCATCAAGATTTAACCAAATTAAAACTGGCCAGTTGGTCGAGCAGTAACACATTTGTCCTGGATTGGGAGGTTCATATTTTTGGCCAGTCAAATCAGACACAGTGTTGCCAACAGCTTGCACCACTGCAACATTTCTTCAAAAGGAGCTGTGTTGCTCTTCACAAATGTGAGGATATTGCCTATGTGTTACTCCGGCATAATACAATGAGTATCGTGAAAGATTTGATGTAGTCAGAACCTCACAACAAATAACTTGGCAACAAAAGCTCTTTATTTTGCTGAGTATTTTTTGCATCTAGCAAAACTTATAATGTTGTCAAGCCATGTCGTGAGTCTGATTATTGCAAGCGGGACATAGTTGCTCGGGCAAGAAAATTTTTCATTAGCCTTTGTTGCTAATTGCTTTCATTCTTTTAGGAAAAAGTTGCTGGTTCTTCAAGGATTATAATTCACTGCCTTAGAAAGATCACCTGCTCTGCTGTGACCACTCAGGCCACTACCAGAATATCGCAAACTATGAAAGTGGAATTTCGCCGATTGCTTTTTGAATAGTAAAATTTTATTAACTATCGACGGCAGTATTCAGAAAGGTACAATTGAAAATGTAGAATGTGTTTTATACTGATATGGTTGAGACCAGAAGCGATGCAGCATTATGCTGATCTTAGTTATTGATATAAGGCAACACGCAAAGTTGTTTTACATTGCTCTGTGTCCATTCTAAATGCCCTTTTAAGTTTCACGGTTTTGTATTATATATTGTTCTTTCGTGATCATTTATTTAACTAATTATGGGTCATGCACACAGGTCATGCACACAAGTCAGTTAATAATCTTAGTTGTGTTTTGTTTTTTTAAAGAGAGGTACTTTGTGACAAAATTTGGTTTACAAATAATGTTGTAGTTTATCTGGTGATATTTATTAGTCTTTAGTCATTCCAGTTAGACTGTAGATTTGTTCATTTTTCAGTCTTTTATACTCTATTAGTCTATTTGTGTCACTGCGTGCATTTGCATTAATTGCAAATGCAATTAATCAAAGAACAGAGTTTCACAGATCGTATCTTTTTAGAAGTCTTGGACCATGGATTTCAGCCACAAAAAGCACCCACTACTTTCCAACGTCGATCAACTGTTTTCATGTCTCTGCATTGACAATATTTTCGACTCTGCAAGTGTGCATGCAGCATTTTGATCTTCACAAAAAATCACCAAAATCTTGAAATGTACTTATGGACAGTGTTCCCACTAAGCCGATTTCTTTTCAGCGAAGCGGCGATTTGTCGGTGCAAGGGCGAATATTTTTGGCAATACAGTAAACATAGCTTTAAAAAACTCGACAAATTTGTGGAAATATGACATTTGGTATACTTTGATACTGAATTGGTATGAAATTTAATGTACATAAACGTCTTTTTAGGGCTTTAGGCACAATTGTTTAAAGAAAATTCGGGCACTCGCCGATTTGCCATAAATTAGAGGGAACACAGCTTATGGAATATTATGAATGAATCGTGGACTTCCAAGAAATGTGCAACAACAGAACTACAGTAGAAATAATGCCAATGGCGATGTATAAACTGGTTCCGAGTGTAAAACAAAAAGAGTGAAGAATGACTTTTGTACCTCCCTAATTTAACAGCATTTTAGTTTTACTGCTATTACATTTATTTGTTTTGAACATTTTGTGTATGTACGTGCTGTTCTTAATTCATTTAAATTGAGTTGTGCTATCAAAATTGTAAGCAACTTTTGTGTATGTAATTCATCATTGCCTAGAAGATGATTTTTGAAAAAAATACTACTAAATGACTCTTGTTTTTGTTAGAATATCTTAACTTGTCACTCATTTTTTTCATTCGTATCTGTTACAAAGTTCTTTTTCGTTTTTCAAAAGCGCCATCATTTTTTTGTTACTTGGCCGCTTGACAGCTTGCATTTTTTTTATTTTAGTTACCTGTACTACTTTTTCGGTTAGCGAGTTTGTCTGTGATACGTGTGACCATAGGACTTTTTAGTAGTAGTTGGAAACTGACAGTTTTTTTTTTTTTCTTCACAATTCTTTTGTTCTTCGAATATGTCGAATCAAATCAGTCGAATACACGTGACTGCAAAAAATCTTCGCAACAAGAGCAACCTTTTTTTTGTTCAATCTTATCTTTTTCTTCGTGCATTTGTTTCCAGTCTACTAAATAAAGAGTCTATCTATGATCTGACTGCCAAACCAAACAAACGACAGGTTTTGTTTTCGAGCTTAATTAACGCGTTTGCTGCTGACAATATTAACTCGCTTTTAATCTAAATTCGTTTAAAAAGATACTGCTCGAGATCGGTTTCATTGAGGGAATGAAAATCGCTTGAGATAATGAAGAGATCCTGCTAGATTTGTCCACTATTTCCTTTATCCGCAACAGTAGATTTAATCCGTTTATCTACGCACCATTAACAATTCTGCATTTTGAAATTTCGTGACATCAGAGCAGGATGACTTAGCAAAATTTCTTGCAGAATAGGCAACGTGATGTTCGATTATTATTGTAAACATTGCGTTCTTATAAGAATTTTTTAGTTATCCATTTATTATGTCACAAAATTTCGATACACGGGGTTGCTAAAGGTACGGAGTCAAATGGATTAAATTTATTTTTGAGGATAAAAAAGAAGTAGTGAAACAAGGTTTGGGGCACCTCTTTATTACCTCCAGTAGTTCTCAGTTCTCAATAAAACCGATTTCAAGTAGTAAATCTTCAAACAAACTTGTTTGTCTGGCAATTTAGTCTGGTGCAAAAGCCCTTAGGCACGAAAATTCGCTCCATTATTATTCCACAGTTGCATGAGCTTACAGGCTAGTGTACAATTGCTGGTAACAGGTGTAGGTTTAAGTAGTGAAACATTTCAAAAAGAATGCGAGTGTGCTGGATCTGATTTTGTATATGAATTTTCTTTCGAAAAAACTAAAGTTCACGCTTCTAAATAAAAAGTTTTAGCTCGAGCGTCTGCCAACCCATTACACAAATCTGAAATTAAGAGTACTATATATTGAAGGAGAGTTAAAGCTTAATTTATATCGTATCAGTGTATGGCTTATAGCAACTGTAGGGTTACGATATTTTGTTCAGCTAACCTCCAACATGTTTGTGGTGGTGCTTTGGTTGATAAGAGATTGCCGAATTTCAATATCAACCAAGCAATGATCTTTATAGACAATTGGACCCCTGTACGTATGGCGATGCATTTAGATTTTATTCAAACGTTTTTTAATAAGGTCTACAGTAGTTAGCTTTTTTTTTGTTTTTTCTTGCATATCTGAAGTTTTTTCAAGTCGTTGAGCACTTTTTAATTTAGGAATAAAGCGTGATTGGTTGATAGATGTTTTTATTTCGTAAGAATCTTATGTATTAAATAACCTTCGTGTGTTGCTAGAAAGTTGCGATTGCGAAACCAATTAAAAGTAAGCTAAATCAACACAAATACTCTACTGCAGTATCTTCGCTCCGTGCACAGATGCTGCAGGAGGATGTTACGCTCTGAGTAAATTATGATTGCTTTTCTGTAACTATGCACTCATTAGCAGAACTGCAAATAGGGGCGAAGCACATGGTGTTGGTAAGCTTTTAACCATGGTTTTAAAAGGGAACCGTTTCCTCTTGAACAACAACTACAGGAGATTGTTTGTCAAATCAGCATTTCCAAACTCTTTGTAACGGCTTTATTTAGTTCACTTAGATTGTTAACGGCCATGCAATACCTTCCCGTTGCAACTCTTTTCAAAACTCTCTGAGTGCCGGGTCACCCGGGTGTTCTGTCCTTGACACAGCGCCCAAAGTGATTACTCCTTGTGATTATAACGTATAAGTTATCATGCGATTAAACGTTTGAATCATTCCAATCCACATTCCTAGTTCTGTCTACGCAAAAACTTTAAATCTCTGCGATGACAAATTCAATAACGCAATTCGATTCTTTTATGTCTGATAATGTAAACCATTTCGACGATTCCATCAAACTGAACAAAACATACTTGCCAAAATAATTTTCAGAAAAAAATTCTACTTCAAAACTTTCTCACGAAGTTGTTGAACTACATAGTAGAAGTGGAAACGACTGGCAAATTGGCGCTTCCTCATCTCTGATCATAATTTGGGTTTTCGTGATACGTAAGGGTTCGATTCTCGATAAAGCTTTCCAATTCTACTTAGTTTGGTGTAATGAAATCGAGGTTTATTAAGCAGTAATCAACAAAAACATAATGCAAGTCAGCAAAAAAACGATGATAAACGAATGAGCAAGCGTCGAGCGGTATTTGTTAGCGAACGCAGGGCTTCACAAAATTTCAAATTATATATTTAGGCCGATTTTTTTGAAAATTTATCCAAAATATCAACCAGGGTTGCCACAGAAACTGCAAAATCAAATTCCAGGACTTTTTTAGGTCATTTTCCAGGACTGTTTAAGATTTTTTTTACAGGACTTAAAATTTAATTTTGACTATTACTCTCATGCACCTACTCTTTTGTACTAGTGATTGACGAAAAATTTTGATGTAACGCATTTGCATTCCTAGTACTGACCACTATCCAGGTGCAAAGCCAAAAATTAGCAACGAGAGGGTTGTGGTTTTTGGAGTGGGGGCAACCCCCAGTCGCCGTAAGCCATTGGGGGTCTGGGGGCAAAGCCCCCAGCATTCGAAGATTTTGCAATTTTTTTTTCAATAATAACTTAATTTTAGACCTAGTTTAGTAAAAATTATTGCTTTTAAAACGTTGCATAGAAATTAGCACTGCAAAAACATGATTAAACTGGTTGCATAAATGGGTTACAGGATGTGGGTGAAAGATAGAGCTCGATCGATATGACTTTTTTAGGCCGATACCAATATATAACTCATGAACTACCAAATTTTGTCTTTATTTTTCACTTGACTTGACACGAAAAGCTTCACTAATCCTCCTCCAAAGAAAGATTATTGCAAACACAAGTCATAATCAACGCAAGAACACTTGTGCTTGCTCTAAAAAAATATACAGTTTAAGGTATAATAATTGCGCTAAGCCGATATTTTATCAGCGGTAGATAGCCGATATGATATACCGACTTGGCACTGATATCGGGCAAAATATATCAGCCGAGCGATAGATATATCAGTCGAGCTCTAGTGATGGGTAATAGTAAAACTTCAGTCCTAGCTTTATTTCCACACAGTGAACTATAAAATTTTACTATTTGAAAAAAAACAGAGCTTATTTGAACGCCAGGGTGCAAACAAAAAACTCTACCCAAGCCCTAACCCCAACCTTAAACTAAACCCAAACTGTAACCCTAGCTCTAACCCTAACGTTAATCCTAACCCAAACTCAAAATGTAAACTTCAACTAACCACTAACGTTAATAATTTACAAAATAAGAGTATTTGAGCAAATAAGCACCCACTTTTGCTCTCTTATTCTCTAAAAGCAGAGCTCATTTTGCATGTTAGAGTGCAAATAGGCACCTCCTTTGAAAAAACTTTCAAGTATTAATTAATCCAAATCATCTGTATTTTATAACGCTAGATAAACATATAATTTGGGAGGAGAGGCTAATGAAACGAGATTTGAGAGAGTTGATTGGTAATTAACAGAATTAAATACTGAATAGACCCTTATAATTGTCTTACAAAGCCTACGTTAAGCATTTTGCATCAAGCGATCGAATTAATCGTTTATTTTTAGCCATTTTTAGTTAGTTAGTTAGTTAGTTAGTTGTGACTGGTTTCTTATTGACCAATACTAGCCCTTCCCAATATCATGTTCCAAAAGTGACTTTAAATTACTTTACTATCCATATTACTGCAAAAACTGCCTCAGAAATATAGTGGGATAAATGTTGTATTTTTCTTATTGTGCATTTTGGTCTGTGGGCCAATGGAGAGCAATAGCCCGCTATGCTACTGCTACTACAGTATCGCATTGCAATAAATTAATGCCCATGAATTCACTCTTCCTAATAATATTCAATAATTTACACATATTGTATTGCAAAGTGCAAATTTTGGCTAATTGGAGGAAGTGCTCATTTGCACTCTTGTAAGATTGCTTAAAATGAACAGTAAGAACTAGTAAGAACTGCTTAAAACGAACAAGAAAGCAAAAAGCAGAGGAATGGGGCACATATTACTGTTAGGTTAGAGCTAGGGTTGCAGTTTGAGTTAGATTTAGAGTTGAGTTAGGGCTAGGATAGCGATTTTTTGTTTGTGCACCAGCATACAAATAAGCTCTGTCTTTTTACAATACAATAAAGCTTTTTAAACCAACTTCACAATGCAAATTATTTCAACAATAAATAGCTTTGTACAATTACAAGGTACCAGTTATTATAAAAAAAACAGCTTCACATTCTGTCCTGGAAAATCACGGGAAAACTCTATAAACATTTTCCAGGACTTTCCAGGACTTACAAACAAAATTCAAGGACTTTCCAGGACAGCAAAAAAAATCCAGGACTTTTCCAGGATGTGGCAACCCTGATCAACCAAAGAAGATATACAATAATTACCGAGTGAAGCAGCTTATACATTTGAAAAATCAGAAAGGCGAATAAATGGAAAAAATAAAACTCATTTGACAAGTCCGGCATAAAACTGCAGAAAAAAAAAGCAACATTTAAAACATATTTTAAAATCTTTCTAAATTTAGAATAGTTTTCTTAAATGCTGAAATCTACATGCTAATCGTAGTCAGCAGGTGCCGTATAAATAAGGTTTCGCTGAGAAGCTGACTAATATGTTCAGCGCAGGCGCAAAATTGATTAAGTAATGATAACGCGTTCTTCTTTGGAGCATAGATACTGCAAAAAAAGTTTAAATTTGGGGTTAGTGAACTCGGACACTGAGTTCGAAACAATAGCAAGCCCCTGACGCAACCTTTAAAAGTAGTGTCGCCAAGGCGCGATGGTTCAGAGATGGGCTCGGCTAAGTTGTAATACGCTTCGGCGTAATTTAGCGATGAAAAAGATTTGAGTTTTGACACCCAAAAATTCTCAAGATCACATACGATGCGTTGAAAAAATAGAAATATTTTAAACGCATAAAACTGTCATAGTTTCCGTGGGCCATCGGGGTTTCAACCTGCTGCGAAATTTTGATGTGCGGTTGGTTGGAAAAACATAGTGACTTGCTCGCCAAAATAGCGGTTATCAAAAACTTTGCGAACAATTTAAATGTGCATGAACCCAAAAGCAAACCTCATTATAATGTTATTAAAGGTAGACACGGATAAGATAAAGCGCAGCTTAACGTTCGCAATCAAGTTACAACACACAATGTGAATTCCGCATTTTAATTTTGGGCAAAAAAGAAGCAAATTATTTGCTATGGAAGGCTAATATTTGGCAATATTACGACAAACACAACACTAACTTTTAAGCATAAACTTGCGCGATCAACCAAAAAAAGTTTGAAAGAAAACCCAGGACAATGAATCCCCAAAAAATCTAATGGCATTAGCCCGCAAATTTCAAATTTAGTTTACGTTCAAGCATACCTAAAACTGATGCAACCGAACGACTTTCAATAAAGGAAAAGATAAGATGTGAGCAATTGACAACTCGCAGTCGCGGTTCACACACATCAATCAAATGCCAGGGTGTATAATAGGGTAAATAAATGAAAAGCTAATAAACATATAGGAGCATCAATACGTGATATTCCGAACTGAAACTAAAAAACAAGACATCATAACTTTAGCAAATGGAAATACCAAATAAATAGTTAATTCTACAGTGCAACAGCATAAAAAATACAGGAGAAAGCAGAGGTGGAGTCCTTGGCCTCGAAGGTCAAGTCCTTAACTTCGAAGCCTCCAAGTCCTCGAAAATACCCTGTCCTTGGCTGAGGACAGCACTATTTTTTGACTTGCTAAAAATGGGCCAAGGTTATGAACACTTTTCCTCGACTGAAATTTCACGAAAAGTTTGCGACTTTCTGCGCGAAGACCTTTTTTTTTTTGAAGTTGCGAACACTTGCGCGTTGTGTCCTTGAGCATTCCTGTCCTTGGCTTCGAGAGAGTCTGTCCTGGGAAAGTCGTTAATTGGTCTTGGCCTCGGATTTTTTTTTGTGTCCTAGACCTCGACCCTTGTGTCCTCGACTCCATCTCTGGGAGGAAGCACTTCAACAAGCAAACTGAGATCGAGTTGCCTCCTACTGCAGCGTTATAATTTCACAGTATAAGAAACGACTCACGAGTACAGTTAATTAATATGAAATTATAACAATAAAACGGAAGGGTAGACACGAATAACATTTTACCAAACGCGCAGGGCAATGATTATGTAATTCTAAACCATTTAAAGCAAAGCGCAAGATACGCAATTTTTATCTCTAAAGAGTAGCGAAATACTAAGTCAAAGAGTACCATTCATATACCAAGTCAAAGAGTACCATTCATATACCAAGTCAAAGAGTAATTTAATTTCCGGAAACAAAATAACACAACACGATGCAAACTCCACATTTTTACAATTCTAGACGGAAAAAGAATAAGTAATTTGCTGAAGGCAAGGCAAATTTATTTCATCGCTCAGTAACAGCACGACGTAAAAATTAATCAGCATTCGTTTAAGAAAGCGACTGGGAAGTTGCAAAAGACCTGACGATCATTCGAATCAAGCAACCTACCTCTTGTCGAGGCAAATTCAGCCAATTTGACATTACAATTGAAAATGGCCGACATTTGACAACATTAGGATTGAAATGAAACAAAATTAAGTTCATCGAATAAAATAGAGCTACAAACAAAAAAAATTTGAAAGCGTAGCGCAATTACTTTTAAGGGTACATTAGTCCGCAGCGCAACTTCAACATCTCAAAATATAACATTAAAGTGAAACGCAACTGAAGCAATTGCAGAGGCTCAAAAGTTGCGCTTTGCCCACCTCTGATAATAAACAATAACACACTTTGATGCAGCTCCAATAAATGTTAACCTCAAATTTGAACTTTAATCTCAACTTGAACTAGGCTGAAGGTAAAATCACCGGGTATATCAAAAGTTAGGCCAATCGTATTAGATTAGATCGGCTTTGACTTCATCCTTCTTGATCCAGCCCTTCCAGAGATATTTTACTTCAAACACGAAGTAAGAGCCTCTTCAATCATAATTTTTATTCAACCCTGACATTGATAACATTCGCGACGCCATCTTAGTCCTACCCAATGGCAATGCAGCAATTTTACTAAGCCACAGAAGCGTTTTAACGTATTTATAGCTAGGTTAATATGGACCTCAGTATGTTAGAATACTGCATTAAAATATCAGAGTTGCCAATAAAAATTGTAATTTGAAGACCCCTACGTCGTGCTTGAAGTAGAATATTTGTGGAACGGCTGGGTAAAGAAAAATGAAGTCTACTCCATTGATGGTGCCTTCAGTCCTCGTTAAAATTTCAACAAAAATAATACCTTGCATTCCACACAAGCTTAATTACCAACTGTTGAAATAGTGTGGTTGCATAAACGGGTCCACGACAACTGACCGCGACAAACTGACCGCGAACCAACTGATCCCGATTGGCTTAGAAGGGAGTCGTAACAATATTTTACTATCCCCACAGCCATCGTGCCCAAACCCTTACCTTGTGACGAAATCACTTTGTGACGAGATCACTGGTAACCTTCAATTCGCGGTCAGTTGGTTGCGGTCAGTTGACTTTGCTCGGAATAAACGCTGCAAACCGGAGATTTAAATGAAGCGCAAATGCACAATTTTTAGTGATAGATATTGTTTGACGGTGTAATGTGCAGATATTGTTTGACTTGGACTGCGCAATGTTGCCTGAACACTTGCACAAATACAAAGTCGAAAATATTGTCAATGCAGAGACATGAAAACAGTTGATCGACGTTGGAAAGTAGTGGGTGCTTTTTGTGGCTGAAATCCATGGTCCAAGACTTCTAAAAAGATACGATCTGTGAAACTCTGTTCTTTGATTAATTGCATTTTTAATTAATGCAAATGCACGCAGTGACACAAATAGTCTAATAGAGTATAAACGAATAAAAAATGAACAAATCTGTAGTCTGACTGGGATGAATGACTATTGACTAGTATCTGTCACCAGATAATCCACAACATTATTTGTAAACCAAAATTTTGTCACGAAGTACCTCTCTTTAAAAAAAGCAGAAAACAACTATTAACTGTCTTCTGCGCATGCTTATAATTAATTATCTAAATCCAAAATTACAAAAAAATAAAATATTACAAACCAGGGGCTTATTGACTAGATGATCCTAACAGGTCCCTTCTATTCTCCGGTCGTAAAAAAGTATTTTTTGTTTTTGCTATTGTTAACTATTTTCTATGTAGTGTTTCGTTTATTGCCATGGTTCTCAACCTATGGGTCGCGACCCAAAGTTGGGTCGCTTAAAATTCCTTTGGGTCACTTGTTGTTTTTTTTGGAAACATCTACACAGAGTGAAACTTGCAGAAAAAATAATAAAATAAACGCAACGCCGCTTCATAGTAAGATAGTCATCAACCCTTTTAGCATTTTTGTAAACTATAAACTCCAGCAGTGAAATTTTGAGCTTCTGGAGACCGCAAAGTTGTAAAACGCTTCGAAGTAGTAAACGATGTATTGTAGTACTTTTGTTAACATAGAAATCCCGTAGTGAAGAAGCTTTGGTGCGTGGAGATTGGAAATCAAAGGTCATGTATGTCAGACTACGTCAGGCATAATTGGTAACGATCAGCAGTATGATCAGGCTACCGACCAAAATGCAGGATAGAGAAAATACCACGTTTTCATCGCTTCTGAGACTGTCTTTTGCATTAAAATAAACTCAAAAAGTGATTTAAAGCATACTTTGAAACGTCTATTTAGGGGTGGGGATTACTTTGTCAAAAACAAACCTCATAGATCAGAAAAAATTTCAAAAATGGCCCAAAATTGGTAATCAAATTCGATCGCTTATTGAAAAATGTTTAACAAAGGTTTTATCAAAAAATATATAAGCTCAGGAATAGAGGAGGGATATTCATTTATTATTAATTAATTACCTATCCCAATAGCCCTCCTAATTAAATCTTTCTCTATAAAATATAGACGAAACAGATTACTCCTTGAGAGTTTTATTGAACTACCGATAAAGGATTTTATAATTTACCAGCTTGTAAACAATAGGCCTAAAATTAAGCTATTTTTGCAAAAAAATTTCTTTGGGCGCTGGGGGCTCTTTCCCCAGGCCCCGTGCCTCCGGTGGCTGGGGCTTTGCCCCCAGAACTCCAGGCTCTGGCAGATGGGGGACTCGCCCCAAACCTTCAATTGTCTCATGGGACTGGGGGCTCCGCCCCCAGACCCCCGTAACAGCCCACACATCGCAGATTTCTGGCTATGCGCCTGGTACCAATACTCAAAGCTAAATAGCAAATATTCATAAATATATGTCCAGTGAAAAGTTGTTTATTTTCAAAAAACTTCTGTCATCATCAGTTTTTTTTTCTACATAACAGCTTTTAATTTAACTATGCATCAGAATATACTGCACATGGTCACAAAATTTCACACATTTAATTTTTTCAATAAATTTGGGTCGCTTTGAAAAAAGGTAGAGAACCACTGGTTTATTGCATCTTATAGTGACAAATAATAAATTGAACTTGAACTTAAAAGTGTATTTTGATCGGATATTGAGCAATGTGAAGCATCTTTGCAAGTGGTTGCTGACATCATAGCATCATAGCAGAGATCAGCATAGTACTGCATTGCTTCTGGTCTCAACCATATCAGTATAAAACACCTTCTACATTTTTAACAGTGGTGTGAAAAATACTTAATAACTGTAATCAAGTAAAAGTTTAGTTACTTGAAAGAAAAACTACTTGAAGTAAAGTACAAACTATTGACCAAAAAAGCACTTGAGTAAAAGTAAAAAAGTAGTCGTTTTTTAAAGTACTCAAGTAGAAGAATTTCTGAAAGTATTTAAGCAAAATAAACAAATCATTCAATCGACCAACTGCAGTGTATGAGTACTAGTCGACTGCCTTCACATCACTGCCACATAATGCTTGGTCTTTCAACCCCTTACTCACTCAAGATGTCATAAATTAATAACTGATACAAGTTTATGTTATTGATAATCAAATCAAAACAAACAACAGAGAAACTTCGGAATTTAAAAAATCAAGTCACACAAAATTCCCTTGGAATAATTTCATAAAATCTTTGCTTTGCCGGAAGAAAACTCAATTAATCTGATCAATTTGTGATTCATTTAAACCTGGAGTACTTCGTACTCTTCTAAATTAAAATGCTGCTTCAGTAGCGTTACTTCATAGTAAAAGTAAGCAAGTGAAATAGAAAGTATCCAAAAATATAATTGCTTTAAAAGTGCTTGTTACAGACGAACTCTACTTTAGTAAACTAGTTAAGAAAAGATACTTTCGTTACTTCACAACTATGATTTTAAATTGTACCTTTCTGAATACTGTTGTCAATAGTAAATGAAATTCCACTATTCATAAAGCAATTGGTGAAATTCCACTTTCATGGTTTGCGATATTCTGGTAGTGGCCTGAGTGGTCACAGCAGGGCAGGCAATCTTCCTAAGGCAGTGAATTATGCTCTTTGAAGACCCAGAAACCTTTTTCTGAAAGAATGAAAGCAATTAGCAGCAAAGGCTAAAAATAATTAAGACATACCCAATGTAAAATGTTTTCTTGCTCAAGCAACTATGTGCCACTTGCCATAATCAGACTCACAACATGGCTTGACAACATTACAAGTTTTGCTAAATGCAAAAATTACACTGGTATCAGAATCGATATAGTTGGAAGAAATTAATTCATTGATGTGGTCTTCAACAGCACTGCTATCAGTAGCAACAAGTTCACGTTGAGAAGGCAATGTTGGTGGCATTGAATCTTTATGAAGAACTGGGGTCCTTGCTGAATCCAAATTGCGATATGTTATTTTGTCTCTCTGTTTAACCCTTTGCTTTGGTGAGACAAAAATAGCAATCTTATAGTGATCTTTAGGTTCATGCCAAATCATTGAGAAGGAAAACGGCACAAAAAGGGACCATTTATCCAGCCAGTTGTGCAAGCCTAAACAGCATATCTTGCATATTTTATGGGGTGCCCAACAGCCCAGGTCTTATCTTAGTCGCCTAATGGGCAACCAAAATATGCCGCATACATGTTCTTGATATCATGACTGATATTTCTTTGTTGTTTTTTGCTTGTTAACTTTTCAAAGCAAACTTTTCAAAGCTTGTGAAGTTTTCAAAACAAAGCAAAGCCGATTTGGATGATTTATGCACTTTCTAGGTATTATGAATATAATTGGAACTAACCATACTTTTAGAAATACTGCGAATTTGTGTACATAAGCATCGGTTTTTTGTTGATTACGCAAATTCCGAGGGGGCGAATTGTTTTTGCGAAGTTTGGTTAAACTTCATAATTATATTTTAGTCTGAAATTTTGCCCCCAAATTCAGGTGAAAACCAAAAAAAAAGGTCTTTGCAGCATTCTGGTTCTATCTCAGTCCAAAATTTCGATTTCTTCAAGCCAAGTGGGTATTACGTAGTTGCCAAAAAACCGAAGGGGCTAGACATATTTCGCCACCTTCAGTGTCAGACGCGAGGGGCAGCGCCCTCCAGCCTCTCCAAAATCGACGCCTATGTATATATACTTATTTTACACCTGTAAACATAACTACTTCATTTAACATAACGTATTGCCATATACTGTTAATATTAATTCCCTCAGTTCCGCCTGCATATGTTCCTACATTTTTCACTTTCTACACTTCGTGTAGACTACTTAAATAACTTGCAAAACTGCATGCTTCCATGCTTTTGTTGTCACTCAAAGCTTGCACTTATGTTGTTTCACCACTTAAGAATGTTATTCTGTGACATCATTCTGTAAATGTTTTATTGTATTAAGACTGTCAAATGCTTAACAACGAAAGTTGATTTAAAATTAGAAAACCGAAACATCTCAAAAACCTGACGTGCTAGAAAAAAAGTACAGTCATTTTTGAAATCTGCATCAAAAATACATTAAGATAAACTCACCAGAATCTGCGTTTAAAATTTGCCATTGACCAGTGTAATCAGCTAAACAAACAACTTTTGTTGCCAGGTTATATGTTGTGAGGTTCTGACTACATCAAATCTTTCACGATACTCATTGTATTATGCCAAAGTGAGTAACACATAGGTAATATCCTCACATTTGTGAAGAGCAACACAGCTCCTTTTGAAGAAATGTTGCAGTGGTGCAAGCTGTTGGCAACACTGTGTCTGATTTGACTGGCCAAAAATATGAACCTCCCAATCCAGGACAAATGTGTTACGGTGAATTTACACAGTATCCGTTTTTCGTCCGTTTTTGTTCGTTTTTTTACGTTTTTGCTTCTCCTTCACAAAGTATGCGCTTTTTCATCCGCATTTTTATGTGTCCATATCCGCACTAACCAGACAGTCACATACTGGACAAAAGTTTTCCGAAAAATCTTTTTGTAAAGGGGTACAGCTCTATTTCGAAATATCGCTCTTATTGTTCATACACAAAATTTTTGAACAAAATTTTCATCTATACATAACAGTCTACTTAGTGCGTATATGGACTTATAAAAATGCGAATGAAAAAGCGCATACTTTTTCAAGGAGAAGCAAAAACGGACAAAAACGTACGAAAAACGGATACTGTGTAAATTCACCGTTACTGCTCGACCAACTGGCCAGTTTTAATTTGGTTAAATCTTGATGCAAGTGAGACTGCAGTCAGCACCAAAACTTGTATCTCATATAAATACCGTAACAAGTTTGAAATATCATTGCAAACACAACTAAGCTACAAATCATTATTTGAAGAACATACCCAAACACTTGGTAAATCTTGCTACTGTATGTTTTTTCATCCAAAAAATCTTTTAAAACTTCTTGCATTGTAGCCAGATAATTGTGGATTGCCCATCAATCTTCCTGGGTAACACAATGTCTTAAAAGTTGGCATCAATCAGTCAATGCTGCATAGTTTATACGATAAATCACTACATCATAAACCATTTGTTTACGCAAACTTATCTAAATACTACATTTCTTTCAAACTAGCTTTAGTAGGCTATTTTTTCTGCCTGAAATGCAATTTTGTATTTTAAACAATTATAGAACATGTAGCTACAATTTGAAAACATCAGTTAGGTCTACACAAATACTCTACATGTTTGCGTAGTACATGTAGTGTAAATACATGTGTTAAAGATTTGGGTGTCCTGATTGATCGTTCACTAAATTGGAAACCCTAAATTCAGAAAGTTAGTTCAAAATTAGCCAGTGGTTGTTGGGCATTGTATCATTTACCAAAGTATGGTGATTGTAAAACTTTAATGTTGATTTATTACAGCTTTATCCATTCTCATCCAAATTACTTTTGCTTATGTAAATTACTTATGTAAATTTTTTTTGCAAGTTTTCCTTCAAACTGATTCAACCATCTATTAGTTTAATACTGTACCAAGTAAACTTTGTCCTAATTCCATCCACTATGACAGTATATACTGAGAGAGGAGTATGAGCAGATGAGTGACTGAGTGATGAAGTCAGTAGGCTAAGTGAATCTGTCTAGTTAATTCTGACTCTAAATTTGAAAGCAATCACAACATTGGTGAAATTACAGTAGTAAAATAATTTTGACATTTCACTTTTTCAGATTCAGGGCCTACACAATTTAGGCTAGTCATTTACGGTACCTAGCCAACTGCATTATCTAACTAGGCTATCCATCCAGCATCTCGGTATCGAGATATCTCAGATCTGTTGTTTATTTTTGCAATACACATACAATAACTTTAATATGCATTAATTAATAAAATATGTTTTAGGCTTCCCTCTGATATTCCGTCTATAATGCAATAATCGCTTCAGACTCAGCAGCCCAACCCTTTAAAAGCTTAAAAAAGATTACTAGGCAAGGCTATTTTGATTTGCTTGTATCACAAATTTTGTCTTAATATTTTAACTTGATTATAGAGCGTAAGTCTAGGCTTATTGACTAACTGCTATAATTGCTTTTTGCTATTCTTTCAAGCCTATTCTACCACTGCCTGCGGTAGGACTTTATTACAAACTAAAGTCTAGCCTAACTGCCCAGTACCCTCGTACCAAATAGCCTGTAAATATAGCGGATCAAGCGAAAAGCGAGAGCGGAGTATGAATCACAAGGTTGGGACAACGGATGTGACGTAATAAATCTGCAAAACCATGGTAGAAAAAAAAATTTCGCGGCCCGCC
>CAWYPQ010000073.1:0-73189 GCA_963965965.1 Trididemnum nubilum
CGGTTATAACGGTTTAGCATGTGTTACTTGCAATATGAGGCTGATGTTCACTGCTGTGCTCGAGACAAAGTAAACACATATTTTTGAAGTTTAATTTTCAGAAAAACTAAGAAAAGGGTCATAGTCAAGAGACTTCTTAACCTAGAATGCCCAAACCACTGTCTTGGTGAGCGGAAATCAAATTCAGTCAAGGATTTCAGGACAAGAGCACTTGGGGACATTGTTTCACAAAAAGAATAATGAATTAATGATTTGATGACAATAAATGGATTTGAGCTGGGTAAGGGGGGGCCTATACCAATCACATTTTTTGCCTATTAAACAAAATTTGCGTGTGTCGCCTGAAAAGCCTCTTGAGCAAGGACGAATCGCGTTGCTACGAGCTCAAATCCATTTACTCGTATTGTCAGCAAATCTTTATTCATTTTGCGAAACAATGTTTCAAATGCTCATGTCCTGAGCCCCCTTCACCGAATTTGTTTCATTTTTCATGTTATATGTGTTAAAATTTATTACCTTGTCTGATTATATTTTATAATGATACACCAACTGTAATATCTTCAAAAATCATGGCCGATTGGCCGATTGGATTTGGGTTCGATCTCACTTGCACACCTTCATCTTCTTCAACACCGGTATTGGTATGTATAGTAGACTGGTAGTTTCTTATTTGTTTTAGATTTTACTTATACGAGTTATGAGATATGGTAACGCCGAATTGCTTTCAGTCTAAATTTTCCAGAAACATTCTCCTAATTTTACTCGAATGTTTTGGAATAATTTTCAGTGAACTCCCAAAAGAAATTTACAATAAAAATTTGCACTTTCATTTTTAGAAATTCCAATATACTGTAAACTCCAATGGAAATTATTTCAAACAAATGTTTCAACGGAACTGCGACAGAAATAATTTACACACTTGACGATTAATTTTCATCCAAAACATTTTTGTGAATTTGTGCGCCAAATGCCATCTCGGCTATTGTAGGTCTACTGATAAAAATATTGAAAACATACTAGGGCGGTTTTTACCAGAGGTGGAGTCCTCGAGGACGTCCTTGGCCTCGAGAACGTTCTCGAGGACACAATTTGAAGTCCTTGGCCTAGGCCTCGAAGCCTCAAGTTCTCGAAAATTTTCCTCTCCTCGGCTCGAGGACAGCACTATTTTTTGAACCGTTGAAATTTTGTTGAAAAACGCCAGAAACCTCGCGGAAAATTTGGGAAGACTTTTTTTGTTTTCCTCAAGTGAAGATCGCCTGAAAAAAATTTTTGAAGACATTTTTCGCCTAAAAAAAATTTTTTAAGACTTTTTTTTGAGATCGCCTGAAAAATTTTTTTGAAGACGTTTATTTATTTATTTTTTTTTTGGAGAACACTTGGGCCTGTGTCCTTGGCCTCGAGAGAGACTGTCCTTGGCCTTCAAAATTTTTTTGTGTCCTTGGCTTTGGCCTTGGCCTCGAGCTTTGTGTCCTCGACTTCACCTCTGGCTTTTACCGATCACGCGTATTGGCGCTGCAGCAGAATTACGCTATCATTTGACTGCATGCATTTTTGCCTTTTTTCTTTTTTTACATTTACATCAAAAAAACATATCAGTACGCGTATTTCCGCTGGTAAATACGTGTAATTGGTAAAAGCAGCTTAACAGTGCTTCTACGAAGTAGAGATCGCATGCGCAAGTCGATAGTTTCTGAGTGGAGCCGCTGCACTGAATTGGCACTTGGTTTATAATTAGTACTCCACACTGTATGTTTATCATAAGTGGTTTAAGTACTCCAGAAATGGCAATTAGATTTTTGCTGTCAGCGGAACAGAACAAATGGAAAAAGGTTTTATAAAAATTACCAGCTCTCTCCATAATTTTATTTTACTAATGCTACTTGAATGCAGACTATTTGAGAAAGCCAGATTTTTGGCCAGATGTTTTTTCGATATTGTTGGATATTCTTCAGTTTTCAAGTAGGTCACATTTTTCATTCATGTTTTGAATCCTAGAGCCCTCGGATTCTCACAAATTTCAGAGTTTTTAAGCCTACTGCTTACTAGTTTTTTTAACAATCTAAGATATATTGTCGGAAAAGCTATGGTTTATTTTTGAACCAACTAAGAAAATGTTGTTACAAGGCGAAGTTGATTTTTTAATAAATTGAAAAATAATAAATGTATCGCAAATTTGAAGAAAGATTGATGTATTAGGGTAGAGTTGTAAAGCGGCCCGCACTTGAAGGATCGGGGTCAGTTTAAGATTGGCAAAATGTTGTTCTTAATTTGCGATTGATTTACAGTACGTATACTTGCCCAGTATTTTCGGTTTTCCTGCTATAAAAACTTAATCCAAACCAGGAATGTGAAAGTGGAAATTTTTGAATTGCTTCCGCTTCCACCGTTAACGCTTACGCTTCCACCGCTTCCGCTTTCACCACTTGATGACGTAGTTTTTGCTTAAAACTTGTGATCTCAAACTATTTTGACAAATTTTCCAGAAAAGTCAAATTAGATAAAACAGCTTTGTTATCATCATCTTAACACTATCATAGAACCAAATTATATAATTGTATTCAGAGGTTTGTCATTGCAAGGATCAACGCATGGGCGTAGTCAGTATTCGGAATTGGAGTAGCCCTGAAGCGAAGAGTCCGAACATGGTCTTTATGTTTCAGCTGATGTGAATTTCTCTGAACGTTGACCCAACAGTTTAAAATAAGGAGAGATTATTTGGGGCGTTGTGACGGATTTTTAAGCGCTGGGGAAAATAACTTATTTCAACTACTTCTGCGCAGTTAAGCCCTAATCTTTACTTGGTTATAATGAGGTAGCCCTGAGCCAAAGCTTTCCACTTTGCAGAATTTTGTTTTTTTCTTGATAACTTGTTTGTGCATGTGATTGGCTCGAAATGTTTGCTAGCAACGTGTATTTTTAGGACAGCAAAATAAAAGAATAGTGCAAGAATTATGCGGTTATACACAGAACCATACTAGAACAAATCTTGTCGCAAACAGAACATAACAATAATTTAAAGCACTAAGCACTAATTTTGCTGGATTCAACATTTTTTTTAACAAAATGTGTCAAAAGTTTTCGGCGTATAACAATCAAGCCTTCATCAGGATATCAATAATCCAAAAACATCTGCAAATGAAAATAAAAGGATTACAGTAACATAAATTACCTTTAACTGATTAGGAATAATTAAGACAGCATTATAACAGTATGTTTAAAGCTCATACAATGTTAAACTTTGTTTGCGAGACGTTATGATGCTCTTCTCTGTTTGCTTTTCTAGAATATGTAGTATCACAGAGAAAGAAAACTAAACAGGTGGACGTTTTGTGAAGAGTAATAATTACGGTATTATTAGACTACCTAAAGCACGTTCACTTGACCTATTTTGCTGTTTCGTTTCTCGCTTTGGGGGTAGGCAAAAACGGTAATTTTGTGGGGGGCCTAGTCCGAAAATGTCCCCCTAGCGTCCGGCCTTTAGTCGGCCCATTTGCAACTTTGGTATTAGGGATATATCAAACCCATACAAAAACTTTTATCTATATGAAAATTCATGTAGAGTATTCAATTCTTTTCTTGCTAGTTTCTTCTACAGCATAATGATATGTATTTACATGTAGGACAGCGTACAGTATTTCACAACGTTTAAATTAAATAATGAGATTTGAGGCGTTTATTCGATACCGTAGAAAATCAAATAATTGTGGAAAGTGCATTAAATTTTTACAAAATTTTAGTATTCATACGGTGACATTCTAATCCAAAATTTTAACGTTAGCTTTTCTTGCTAATCACGGAGATCAAGATCAAAAAGCAAATATTCTGCTTTATGTAACTTTTTATCTAAATCTGTGATATTTTCTGAGTTTTTAGATTACTCTTAACCTATTTTACACAGGTCCCCCTGTCGTTTTTTGTGATAAATCCCTTTAAAAACAAGTTTTTTGTTTCAAATCAACTTGACTTTGAGTCAAATGAAATCACAAATAACTCCTGAAAATTTGAGGTAGCAAATTAAGCTGGAAGTTTTCCAATCTTTTAGGTTTTCCGAATTCAATTTCCAAAACCTGAGCATTTTGTGGCCAAGGTTTAACCTAAATGCCGTCATTATGCGTTTTTGTGACGTAATCAGGTTGACTTTGGCAATATATGATTCAACATCAAAAAACAAACGCTTGCTCAAAATTCTAACCGCCTTTGACGTCAACATAACCGAAATGATGTCAGTTTTAAAAATATGCCCGTGACGTCATAGTGAAACATGGTCATCAACTAAAAACTAATTTTTCTAAAAAGATTTTGTGAACAATAACCAGCATACCAAATTTGGTGTTCTTATAATTTTTGGTTTAGGAGTTCAAGAAGGGAACATTTTTGCCCCCCCCCTCGTGTAAAATGAGTTGGTCAAATAACCCATGTAAAATAGAGTTAAATAATTCAGTTCAAATATCAAATCTGATGCACATATGTAGCGAAGCTTCACTCTAATCATTCAGTTACCTTAAATATTTTACTTCGTATTCTCTTGTTGCAACTATCTTCAGTTTTTATATACAGTGGTTTTGTAGCGTTCGAATTAGTTGATACGGTATGAATTCTTCATTTTTAAGTTAAAGTTTTGCAATGGGTAATAATATATCACGGTTTTCTGAAAGTGAAAGTTGCAGCGGAGATTCTAATTTTCCAGAAGCAGTTCAACTTACAAAAACTGCAAAAAATGAAAACGGGGAAGAAATCCTTGAAATTGATGTGAAAGTTATAAACGAGGTTCTGGGAAACCCCAAATACAAAGACCACTACGTAGCTATCTACACCATTGCTGGACCGACACGCACTGAAAAGTCTTTTCTCCTCAGTTTACTTTGGCATTACTTACAGCGTTAAACTGGTAAAGCGATTTCCAGCCATAAATGGTCAAACAATGCTGACAAAATAAAAAAAGGTTTTTAAGTGGAAAAGAAGACAAAAATCGTGTACTCAAGGAATTTATGTTTTAAAAGACCCGATCATCATTTCGTTGAATGGAAAAAACGGTGGCATTATTTTTGATGGACACTCAAGGAATTTTCGACCACAACACCTCCGAACGGAATCAAACTTTTTTTGGAACTTTTAGCTTTTTTCTTAGTTCGTTTTTAGTTTTCAACTCACTTAACAGAATCGATCCAGCTCAATTGGAAGCGGTCTACAAGTTTGATTCCAACCTGAGAGGCAGGAATGAAAGTTTCATCATGGAGCAAGGATCGCTTATGTTTGTTATTCGAGATTGGATTTGTGGTGAAAGCGATGATGACAGCGACGGTGGCGATGATGATGATGACTATTCATACGGAATGGATGGTGGGAAAAAGTACTTCAACACTGTAATTCGAGAAGCTTCCCCGAACAAAGCAAAAGAGCATCAATATATGCGCGAATATCTGGACCATGCATTTGGTGACAATATACCATGCTGTTTGTTGTGATAAAATTTAAACGAGAGTCTTTCGCTCTCAACCGTAACTGTTAGAGCAAAACAATAAAAAGTCCTACAATGGAAACCCATACTGCAAACGTCAACGAGAACGGCAGGCAATATCAATCGGGTTTTATGAACTTTGGGCAATCGTATTAAATTAGATTGGTGCTGACTCTATCCTTTTTGACTCAGCCGTTCTAGAGATATTCTTACCGTAAACACGACATAAGGGCCTGCCTGATTTTAATTTTACAGGCAACCCTGACGTTGATGAAGTTCGCGACGCCATTTCAATCTTATTCCAAGGCAATTAATCATGTCAGCAAAGCAAATATCATTTGGAAAAAAGGGTATTCTGTAACTTCGAACAAACAAGATAGCACATTGTTACAAAGCAAAACTGTTTATGCGGTTACTCAGATATTCTACTTGCGGTATATTTTTGCATCTGTTTGAGTACCAGTAGCATATGACCTTTTGCATTTCTTCATCATAAAGATACTGTAATCTTTCTTGTGAAATACTCGTTGATTAAGAAAATATGTTCAATTAGGCAAAGGTTTCAGAAAGAATGCATAAAAACAAAATGTTTCAATAGAAGATTTTACTTTTCGTCGTATGTTTTGCCATGTTCTCCAGCCTACAAATCTCTTTCATGCCAACCTCAAAAACCGTATGCCGCAGAAAAGCCATGTTAGGATGACCTAGCTATATTAAATTTCAGTGTTAATTTTACAGGCTGAATATGCTTCGTTTTGTTTAAATAAGCGTCTTTGCACGTTACTTACGTATATCAATTGTATTTATTTTGTTTGTTTTTATTGTGCAGTACTAGCTCTAAGTGAATAAGAATAAATTAATAACGTTTCTTATGACAATAACAAAGGAAAGTTTTAAATGACTATTGAAACGTTGCCTAGTTCAGACTTAAAATAAGCTGGACTTTCCGGTAAAAAAATAAATTAAGCGATACTGCATTTAATACCGCATTTAGTTTACGTAAATTTTTGTCAACAAGTTGTTACTGATATTAGAGGAAACTTACCACAACCCCCGCTGTTTTTTTTTTGTTTTGTCACCAATTTTCTGATCTTAGTTTACAAAACACAGCCATTTCTTCTTTGCATGCACAAGGTGACTCACAGCAATCATACTATTCTCACAATTTCAACAATTTTGAAATACTTTTTGCATCTCGACAAAATTCTGTGTGAATCAGTTTGAGTTTGTGTGCAATCTGGTTGCTCCCATTTTTACTATTTTTTACAGTAAATGAAATAGTGGTTTTACTTTGTTTGAGTTGTCTTTGGTTTGATACGCGTATGCCTGTATTTTATTCATGGTTACTCCGGATTGAAACTCCACAAAAGAACGAGACAATAGTGGCGCAGCTACAAATAGCAAAGCCACCATTTAGGGCGCTAAAACAAAAATGCGCGAAATGCATTTGGTACCAAACAGCATGAGTTTTATGTTTTTATCTTTCTTTTTGGTTTTACAATAAAAGCTGATTTTTGCAATGCCTTTAAATTTTATGTGATTTGCAACCATTTAATGCATTAAAGTGGTCGTAGATTTTCTAAACTAAATAACATAATTATAAATTTAAAGCAATACAATTTAATTTTATTGTTGTAGAATATAATTAGCAGCTTAATCCAAAATCCAATTGTAGTCATGGTAATCCAGAAAAATAAACGAATGAAAATGCTAGACATTGACAAAAAGACCTACGCATGCAAACCAAAATTTAACAGTAATAATAAAAAGAAGCGGATCCAGTGCCAAAGCACCACATTTGAAAGCTGTTGTTGCTTTGCCCTTATCGCCGGCGTCTTTAATTATAATATGTCGTAGATTGGTGATTGTAATTCCGTAAATACTTATCTTACAGTACTTCAAAGTATTTTGCACATACAGTAATGAACTCTTGCGTGAGTTTTTATTTATTTATTGCATTTTTTCACAATGAGTTGACAATAATATTTGTAAATAAACTATCTGTTTTGTTTCGTAGGTTTTGCATTAACTTATATTTAAAGATATTTTTGACTAAATGTTCAATGGAAAATTTCAAACGCTCTTCTGATAGTGAAACTTACAGGGGGAATTTTGATAACTCAACTAAATTAATTCAACTGACAAAAACGGAACGCACTGATAAAGGAGAGGAGATACTCTTAATTGATGTTGATGCTTTGAACGAAGTTCTGGAAAACCCGAAATATAAAGATTACTACGTTTCTATTTTTACTATAGCTGGACCAACACGCACCGGAAAGTCTTTTCTCCTCAGTCTACTTTGGCACTACTTGCAGCGTGTAACAGCTGGTGAAACGATTTCCTACAATGAATGGTCAAGCAATGTTAAAACGATACAAAAAGTTTTCGAGTGGAAGAAAGGGGCAAAATCGTGCACTAGAGGAATCCATATTTTGAAAGAACCTATTGTTATTTGTTTTGAAGAAAAAAAGATTGCATTGTTCTTGGCAGACACTCAAGGTATTTTCGACCACAACACTTCCGAGCGGAATCAAACTTTTCTTGGAACTTTTAGCTTTTTTCTTAGTTCGTTTATAGTTTTCAACTCACTTAACAGAATCGATCCAGCTCAATTGGAAGCGGTCTACAAGTTTGATTCCAACCTGAGAGGCAGGAATGAAAGTTTCATCATGGAACAGGGGTCGCTTATGTTTGTTATTCGGGATTGGATTTGTGGTGAAAGCGATGATGATAGCGATGGTGGCGATGATGATGATGACTATTCATACGGAATGGATGGTGGGAAAAAGTACTTCAACACTGTAATTCGAGAAGCTTCCCCAAACAAAGCAAAAGAGCATCAATATATGCGCGAATATCTGGACCATGCATTTGGTGACAATATACCATGCTGTTTGTTGCCGTATCCTGAAAATGCAGTCAATAGTTGAAAACCTAAGAGCTTATCAGAGTTAGATAGCAATTTTTCGCAAGCATGTTTCAAACTTTTTCAGGAATTTGGAAATAAACGCAAGCTCTAAATCAAAAAGATCAACAACAAACTCTGCAAATGTAGAGAACTTTGCAAATTCATCAAAGATTATGTGTCTCAGTTTGGAGCCCACCTCGACGTGTCGGACCGAGATTCGTTTTTGGAGAGAGATACGAGAGTCAAAATGAGTCAAGGCGTGAGGATTTGTGTCGAAGATTTTATTGCATCATCTCGGAAAAACGTTCGATGGGATGATCCTAACGAAACACTTGCAACAAGTCTGAACAATTTGAAGAAAGAAGAGAAGTCAGTGTTCAGAAGCAATGCTGGTAAATCTTATCCTGAAAGAGTTGTGGATGACTGGGAAAAAGAGCTAGATCGTGTTCTCACTCAAGCAACCAGAAACCTGATGACTTGCGTAAATGTTGAAAAGGCATACAAAAGAGCAGTATTGGAATACAATGATTGGATTCAGAACGATGCAATTAAAAATGATGAAGATTTTGGTAAGCAGGCTCGAGCAAAACGGGATTTCCTTGTAAAAGACATGGAAGCAAGCATTTGTCAACAAACGGATGGCAACAATTTGGAAAACATAATTTCCCAATGCAAAGACTATTTCAGGCAACACACCAACAAGATTATTGCTGGTATTGATGACGACATCAAAGACTTTTTGAATAAAATGCTTGTTGCAGAAAACGCAATTAATGTTTTATCTATTGGTTTGGGAGTTTTGATTGCCCATAAGTCATGGCCTTCAATTATCAGCAAAGTATCTCAAAAATCAATAATACTGCCGGTGAAGGACATTCTTGTCGGTAACGCAGCTGTCACTAGTATAGAATTGACACCCGCACAGCGGTTCGTAACACAACTATTTAACGCTCTCGGTTCGGCTTGGGAGTTTGCTCAAAAACTTTGCAATTTGCTTAAAGAAGTTGCGAACATTTTAATTGGAGCAAATTATCAGAACAATATTAGAAGCAGCATAACTGCTCACAATTATCATTCATCGTTTGCATTGGAACATTACCAAGCTGGGGAAATGACGGTGGAACTTTCGTTTGGCACACTTAAGTTAAAATTAGAAGTTTGTCAAAATTTGGAGAATGAATCTTCACAACCCATTTCATCTCAAGCTTGAACTAGGATTAGATAAGACATAGTAAAATCAGAGAGACTGTAACATGATCAGCTCCACTCAAACTCCGACTCCGTTTTATTGATTTATTTAGTTTTTTTCAACTTGATTACCAACCTTCGCACAAAAAAATTCTGACATTCACTTCAATTCCTATAAAATTATCGTGAATTGAAGTTGATAACTCTAATCATTATTTTAGCTCCTCAAATCTTCCAGTGATACGTAGTAAAGATGAAAAGCATGGTCACAATGGGTAAAACAAATAATGCACAAAATTACACCATTTTTAACAATAAAATGATGCAAGAATTTTTGAAATTCTGTCATTTTGATTTAAAATTTTTTTTAATGAGGCACGTTAGAATTCGGATTCGACTATTTTTTTTTAAACTCGGAGTGTGACAAGACAAAATCAAATTTATTTAGTCGCTAAATAACAGTAATAGTCATAACTATAATTACGGTAACAAAAAGTTGGGGTTAGTAAAATAATAACGTAGTCGAACTTCCTGTGGGCTTATTCTCAACTCTGTTAACGATTAATATTGTACGAAAGTAGTAGCTTATGCATTTTTTTTTTACTAATTTCAGAAAAAATAACAAATTTAGAGATCACTAAATAATGTGTAGGTTGTGTTGTGGGGTATTTCAGTCTTTTTTTGATTAATATCAGTATTTTTCAAATTTTCAAGTTTTGTACCACCAATTAACTCTTCTAAAACCAGAATTCCTTAAAATGGTAAATGGTGCAGAGAGGGTGCATGAAAATTTTGCAAGGATAAACCAACACGAAAGAGTTAATGAGGAGTGAACTACCATACACAAAAAGTGCCCAGAAGCAACACCTTATCACAAAGGTTTCCCTTACTAGTTAGGCAACAACGTAATGCTTTTGTGCTCACTGCTCAGTGCAGTTTTACGTCACACTTCTATAACGGTTGCACCATTTGCGCGTTTTCCAATCTTTCACGCACTAATATTGCATTGTCATTCATTTATCTACAAAAATATTTACTCATTTTGATGAACTCGTTTGAATGCAAATGCACCCTTAAAAATTCATACGCCTTATTTTTCAATAGCAACTATATCAAATGTTTCCAATAGCTATTGTGCTTCCAAAAAACAATTGTTGTGCTATTTTTATAGTTATTGTCTGTTATAACAAACTGTTGTTTTGAGACAATAACTTATTGAGCGGTTCATTTATTTGTTGACCTTATTTCAAAAATTTTATCCATACCCGATGCACCTTGTCAGTCTTAGAAAATTCTTCTTACTTCCATCTACAGTTATGAGGTTTCGAATTAACTTAACTAGCATTTGTGTATTGACATTTTTGTGTAAACGTTTTTGTATTCTTTTGTATTTTTTGTGTGTTCTCCGATCCCAATTCTCCGCCGTAAAACATTGTTTCGCGTATCTATTATATTCGCATAGTCCATTATATACCACTACGTCGCTATTTACTATTATATACCACTATGTGGTTCTGGGAAACCCCAAATACAAAGACCACTACATAGCTATCTACACCATTGCTGGACCGACACGCACTGGAAAGTCTTTTCTCCTCAGTTTACTTTGGCATTACTTACAGCGTTAAACTGGTAAAGCGATTTCCAGTCATGAATGGTCAAACAATGCTGACAAAATAAAAAAAGGTTTTTAAGTGGAAAAGAAGACAAAAATCGTGTACTCAAGGAATTTATGTTTTAAAAGACCCGATTATCATTTTGTTGAATGGAAAAACGGTGGCATTATTTTTGATGGACACTCAAGGTATTTTCGACCACAACACCTCCGAGCGGAATCAAACTTTTCTTGGAACTTTCAGTTTTCTGCTAAGCTCATTTATATGTTTTAATGTACAAAACAAAATCGATCCAGCTCACTTGGAATTCGTATATAAGTGCGATAACAATTTGAGAGAAATTGATGAAAGCCGCGCTGAACAAAAAAAAAAAAAAACGTCAATAGTGTTTGTTGTTCTAGATTGGACCTGTATTGGATCTGGTGATGGTAGCGATGATGATGACGATGACGATGGCGATAATTAAGATCTGGAATTTTCTTATGGAATGGAAGGAGGAAAAAAGTATATTGTCAAGGTAATTCGAAAAGGGAATGAGCACAAAGCAAAACAACACCAGACCATGGTGGAATATCTGCATTATGCTTTTGGCGATAGCATTTCTTGCTGTCTTTACCGTATCCTGGCGTTGCAGTTTTCCGCCAAACTTGCAGCATGGCAAACTTAAACAGAATTTTTTGTCAAGAAATTTTCAAGTTTTTTCAAGAAATGGAAAACGAGCGCCAATTGAAAGTCAAGAAAATAAAAAACCAGATTTGTAAATGTCAAAAACTTTGCGAAGTCATTAAAGGTTGTGTAAATAGGATTGGGCTCCATCTTGATGCCTCGGATCGTCACGAGTCATACATTGAAAATGACATCAGAGAAAAAATGAATGAAGAAGTGAAAGTTCACGTTGAAGAATTTATCGATACATGAGAAAATAGGAAATGATACCCCGGAAGCTGTTTCGAACAAACTTGATAAACTAAAAGAAGAAAATCAGCAAAAAACTGGCAAATTGTATCAACAAAAAATCGTCAATGAATGGGAGGAAGAACTGAATCGTGTCCTTTCTCAAGCAGAGCGAAACTTGCTGGCATGTATGAACGTCGACGATGCATACAAAATAGCAATTCTATGTTTTCAAAAGTCGCTTGAAAACAGCGCAAAGGATCCGAAAACAGCCAAATATAAATCTGGTGTTGAAAACAAACGCGAATTACTTTTAGAAGAAATAGAAAAAAGTATTCAACAAAGCTTTCAATCTTTCAAAAAAGACAATGATGCATGCTCAAAAGAAGGAAACAAGTTGTCTGCAGATATTATTTTTCTGCAATGATAAAAGTATTTCAATCAACACACCAATAAGCTTGTGGCAAATGTAGATAAAGCCATAGAAGACTTTCTTTGCAAAATGAAAACGAAGAGGAATTACCAAGCTACAAAGGTGTTAATAGGACTGACTGGTTTGACAGCAACTGCGACATGCATGTACTTCCTCCCAGAGCAGTCATTATTGGCATTAAAAATAAAGCTTTTGAGGCAGCATCGGCTGCGAAGCCATTAATCGTGAAAAAATCAGTTGTTATAAAACCAATAAAACAATTTTTCGGTGCTTTTACAGCTGGTGCAGCAAGTTGTGTTGGGACTTGCTGCCGCGGACGCTTATTTTCCTGCTGATTCTAGAAATTTGAGTGAAAGCAACCACTATGATAAAATGAAAAAGAAACTTGCAAGCCTTGCCAAATCAGAATCTTTATTTGAATTGCAACAGTACAAAAAGGCGAAATAAAAATCCTGCTTTCTTTCGGGAACAATTGTATTTGACCTGAAAGTGCGGAAAAATTTGAACATGAGTCCTTCGGTTTCGACTGTAACTATTAGAGCAAAAAACTGAAAAGTCCTGCTACGGAAACCAATACCACACAACTTCAACGAGAACGGCAGGCAAAATCCATGTGTTTTTTTGATTTGGGCAATTGTATTGAAATAGATTGGTGCTGACTCTATTCTTTTTACACAACCGTTCTAGAGATATTTTTACTCTAAACACGACGTAGGGGCATGCCTGATTTTTATTTTATTGGCAACCCTGACATTGAAGAAGTTCACAACGGCATTCCAATTTTAGTCTGAGTCAAAAAGTATTCTGTAACTGTGAATAAAAAACTAGCGCATTGTTACAAAGCAAAACTGTTATTTCCGTTACTCAAATATTCTGCTTGCTGTCTATTTTTGCATTTATTTGCAGAAGTGGAGTCAAGGACCTAACGTTCGAGGCCAGGACCGGCTTTTCGAGGACAAAATCTCTGGAGGCCAAGTACAGGAACGGTCGAGGCCAAGGTCAAGGACTAAGGGCACTATTTTTTTAAACTATAGTTGACAAGTTTCACATTATTTTTAAGCACGCAAGTATTTAAGATATTTTTCATTTCGTTAAGCTTTTGATGATTATTCGAAACTAGAGTAGTTTCTAAATATAATTAATGCAATGTTGAGGTTTTACGCGTTAGCAGTGTTGATTACGCTCCGAAGCGATATTGTGGTAATGAAACCAGACCATAACTCGTAAATGGAATAACTAAATTTTAAAAGTGGAAATTTCAATTATAATGCCTTAACTTCATTAGTTAGGGACCCGATGCAAACATCCACTGATTATGGATCCCAACTTTTTTAGCAGTTTCTCAAACACGAACCTTATTGCTTGCTGGTTAAACAACTTTTTTTTACAGAATTATTTAAAATATTGCCATAAATAATTGTACTTTTTAAATATCACATAGCAACTATGATATTATTGTCTAAAAGTATTCCAAAGTACTGAAATTTTTGTTTTTAAGTTGAATTGAGGTACCGCGTCCGGTATTTGCGGACTCAAATCTTTGTAGAAAAAAAGAGGTTCTGGGGGGCAATCGCAAAATCTTCATGCCTCCTTTAACCCTATTCGAACTAAGCCTTTTTTTTTTTCCAGGCCTAAGGTTTTGCAGAATCGACCCCAGAACTTTGCGCGGCTGTATCTCATGAACTACGCCACGTAGAAAAAAATTTGAAGCTGCAACGTGTAGCAAATTTAATAGTCTTTCAGCAAAAATGTTTTATTTGATATCATGCTTTAAAATTTTTAAGATATAATCATTAATTATGAGATGGCTCAGTCGAAAGAAATTATCGATTAGCGTTGTTAAAAGAAACAAAGATTTCTCTTTTACGCGATATCAAAACAACCAGAGAAGTTGATGGATTGTTTCAGCATGACTGAATTTCAAACAACCGCGCAAATTTGACAAACAGATTAACTGAGCTTGTTGAACTCGTAGTAAACAGGGCAGCAACTCTAATTAATCTGAATAATATTCTTAAATGAAGTTTGCTTAATTTTACAAAACCATTACCTATTCGCGGCTTTCTTCATTGCCAATATTAAACGCTTTTTTTAATTTTTGTTTTTCTTTTTTCAGAAGATAATCCTTTTTTGTTTTGTATGTCATGAAGCTACAATAAACCGATTAATATTTGTTCAATCGACACAAAAAATGAATGTCTAATGAATTTGATAAGCAGTATTGCTTGTTGCCAGAGAAAGCAGCAGAGACATCTTGTTTTATGAGTACTGCACAATATGACGCGTAAATTTTTTTTTTTCATTATCTATCGCAACATGTATTACTGTATTAAATATTTGTAAAAATAGTCGCTTAGAGCAAAGTTATTGTTAATCGTTTTTAATCGCGTGGTTTCAGAACTTCCTCATCGTTTCCTATATTAATAATTCAGACATACAGTAGTAATAATTCTTTTTATTTAATGTTGTATTTTGAAACTTTGTAGAACGGCTCGCCACCGCTGCAACATTTCTTTAAAAAGCGCTATGTTTTCCGGGTGCAATGACGCGGAAATGAGCCCCGTAAACTCGTTACACGCTTCGGCGTAATACAGCAAGTATACTAAAGATTTGATTTGAACTTTGTGGAATAATGCTGCTTGTAGGAACAATATAGACTTCAGCGATCAATTGGTCTTTGCTGTTTCCTGCCTGCGCGTATTCGTAGCGTTGGGTGAAATAAACCTAAACTATTATTACGTTTAGCAAACACTTCTTTCGCTACCATTTCTATCGTAATAACGTTGAAAATTTTATTAATTCAACAAAGTGCTAATGATTAAAACGGTAACATAATCACTGATCAGTTGATTGAGCAATTGTGATTTCATTTTCTGTTTTCACCGTAAAATAACTTTTTTACCGATTGGTTCTTCTTTCATCAAAACATTATATGACTGAGAGTACCATACTTCCTTATCCTTCAATCACGAGGAAGTGAGAGTGACGATCTAATACTTTGGATAAATCCTCACCGCTTAATTCACTGCCGAGTAAAAAGTTAATTTCCAAAACAAATTATAGCTTTATTGCGAATAATATGTAGCACGCTCTAGGAATTGTTGTAAATGAGCTCTGGCAATTCATTTGGTGTCGCGATATTGATACTTGGCTAGAGTTCAGCCTTTAATCAATCTCCAGAATTATTGTCCACATCCACTTAAACCAGAGAACCACTAAGATGCTAATTGATGAATCAAAATTGCAGTTGATAGTTCAGTTAAACTTCTTAAATTGCAAAAAGCAGCACACTAACCTGAAATTAAGAACTCTCTATTAAAGATTGAAAACAAAACAAATTGTCTCTGAGAAAATCACTCCACTAAAACTTATTGCGATCCACCAATTAAGATCGCACACTACGCAAAACAAGCCAATCACAGATACGCAATCTCGGCGAAACTATCTACAAAATTAATATTCAGAACGCTAGAATTATTAGAATCCTCGAATTATTAGAATGATAGAGTAGAAAAACCCACCTATTTATACTAACGGCAAAAGCGCTCGAATATTCAGAGAAATCCAAACTATACGAGCTTATAGTAACAAAGTCAAGTCAAATTGCAACGTAATTATGACGTCATGAAACTGATGACTCACGAACAACAACATAAACTGGTGACAGTAGGAGATCGTAGAACACACAGGAAAAAAATTATCGCAAACATTCCAAATTACAAAAATCGGCCAAACTAGTAAAGCAGTCATGGCTAAGTTAAAACACACCAAATAATCATATCAAAAGCATTTAAAATTATTATGTATGACATTTGGGTTCAGCCTCAAACATAAAACGATTTTGGCCCCATTCAAGCTTGCAAATAATCATTTCTTTGCGTAACCAGAACCAAACTGCTTACCTATTTACTAAAAATTAACTATACTCTTTAACGGCTTATACTGTAAGCTCTTTATGATACTGAAAAATATATCACGTCAGAAATATGGAAGATACTGCAGAACTTTATGCTAACCAATGCCTAAAAATGACTGATTTGTTCGATTTATCATTTGAACTGACAATTTTAAGTAGTTAAGCAGTGAAGTAAATTTTTAAATTGCAAGCATTTATTTTTTTCTGCTGATGCTCATAATTTTACGGTTTTAACAAACAGGCATCACGTTTTTATGATAGGATTCGGGGTTAAAATGTTAGAACTTCGGCCTTTTGACAAATTTTTTTCTTTTTTACTTCCTCTCTTTACAACTTAGCGATATTAGCTTCAATTTTAGATGTGGAGGATCTTTTTTGGTTAGTCTTCGCCTTATCTTTGAATGAAATCGACCCCAAGTTTTTCTCTTTTTCAGCCTTCTTGTGTCCGACGAAATGTATTGAACCCCAACTGCAAATTGCAGACCCTTGAGTACACAACACGTCTGACTATGGCCTTGTTGTTGGTGTATTGCTGCATCAAGTGGCTTAAAGCTCATGATCTTCTTCACCACCGCGCTTTTCTGTTTCTAAAGTTAATTGTTTTTTACCCACCCATAATTATAAGTGATATTATCCAAAAAAAGCATAATTTTTACTACAATATAGGAATTTTAATCTATTTACTGCGCACATTCTAAGCCAATATTCATACTCACTACTATAGTCACGACTCTCAACATACATGTCTTATAAATTCTTTGGTTTTTGTAAATTGTTGTTTGGCAAACCTTTTTCAAACTTTGTTACATTACTATGTTATGACATTGGCATCACTATGTTTCCTTGACTTTTACACAAAAGTTTTTGTTTATTTATTTTTATAGCGCTGATTTGCGGCAAAATTGATAAAAAGACTGGCAAATAATCGTACTGGCGCACTATAATTTTAATGTCCAATCAAATCTTCATGATACTCGCTGTATTACGCCGAAACGCGTAACGAGTTTACGTAGCCCATCTCCCTCGGGCAACATAGCTCTTCAAAATAAAGTCGCAGCGGTGGCTAGCCGTCGGCAACTGTGTGTTCCGTTTCACCGGCGCGAGATTCGAACTTCAGACCTCTCGTTCCAGAAGCAAACGCGTTACCGCTTGACCAATTAGTCGTTAATTTTACGGTCTTTATTTTAATTATTAAAACATACGTTGAACACAAATTTGATTTGAACAATATAACAATATACACAAACATACAGCAAATAAAATCAAGAAATTATGCTTTGCTTTTTTCAGCGAGAAATTTTTGAACAGGATATTTGGCTTTCGCTACCGGACTAATAAATGATGATTTCTAAAGCTTTTTCCTAGCAAAGCAAATTTGATCATTATTGACATACCGTAAGGAGATTAATCGAGTGACTTTTGCGTGACCTTTTGATATCCTTCTCTGCATTCTTCAATCTCAGTGAGCGAGAAACTTTGTTAGTTTAGCCAGTTCCCACACTGCGCTCCTAAAACTTTCTCTCTTTTTTATCTTAAACCTTGTTAAAGCTAGTTTTATTGAACATACAGTTAATTAACTGCTAATAACTTTCAAAATACAAGTAATAACACTTTCAAATTTTGGTAAGTGAATGATAACTAAATTTGGAACAAAGTCAAGAAATTTCAAATTGTTGGTGCGATTAATCTCTGAGATATGCAGAAAGAAAGAACCACTGGGTGATAATCGACCCCGCTTAGTCTTTATAGGCTTAAACTATTTTAGTGATTAAATCAAGTTTATCAACTCAACTGGTGGGGCAAAAAACTTTTTGGCAAACGTTTTGATAGGCTATGTTCATGGCATGTATTACCTATCTACGTCATGGCTAGAATGGAAAGTTAAAAAACAAGCGTACGATAGATGCGAAAATTGCGTCTCAAAGTGAATCATACATTGACGCAGAAATTATCCCAAATTAGAAGCAAAAAACTGACAGATTGGCGGAACGTGAAAAACATCGTGGGTGTGAAATAGAATACAGTAGTCGAACAAATGCTTGGGAATTTGTCATTTTGCTTATCATTCATAGTGTTGGGGTCTTGGGGATTCGATTAATGAAATACGACTCGATAAACCGGCGTTTTGTGAAGTCAAGTTCTAAATCTAGAATTTTAGCGTTGGTCCAATTTATGGAATGTTCGTTGTCAAAAACATGCTTAGTGACTGCTGACTTACCGAATCGTAGATGCCGAATGTCTGCTAAATGTTCTTTTTTGCGGATGGAAAAATGCGTTTTCAATGATGGAAAAAAATGGAAAAATTGCGGATGCGTTTTGTTTCGCCAATGCATGAGAAGTCACAGTCATTGCAAGGAATTTGATATATTGCACCTTGTCGCATATTAGGGTCCACTGAGTCTTTGTGATAAGCGAGTTTCTTGCAAATGGTGTTGCACGGTTTTAATGCGGTTTTTACATTATGGTTAGACAAACAATGCTGTACGGCATCTACGATTCGATAAGTCAGCAGTCACTAAGCATGTTTTTGACAACGAACATTCCATAAATTGGACTAACGCTAAAATTGACGCTAAAAAAGATTTAGAACTTGACTTCACAAAACGCCGGTTTATCGAGTCGTATTTTATTAATCAAACCCCCAACACAATGAATGATAAGCAAAATGACAAATTCCCAAGCATTTAATCGGCTACTCTATTGTACTTCAAACCCCATGATGTAATATTATTGTTTTTCACGCTCCGCCAATCTGTCAGTTTTTTGCTTCTAATTTGTTGTAGTTTTTGCGTCAATGTATGATTCACTTTGTGACGCAATTTTCGCATCTTCGTACGCTTGTTTTTTAACTTTCCATTTTAGCCACGACGTAAATAGGTAGTACATACCGTGAGTATAGCCTATCGAAACGTTTGCCAAAAAGTTTTTTGCCCCACCAGTTGAGTTAATAAACTTGATTTTTAATTTATATTTCTTGGTGACAACAATTGCGATATTTTCATGATTTTTTTTCAGAGAAATTGCAATCGAAGGAGATCATATAATTTTCAAAGCGATTTGAAAATAAAAAACGTAAAAGTTAAGTAGGAAAAACTCTAGTTTTAACACATTTTTCCGATCCAATTTTAAGCCAAACTTTTATCTGCGGTTTAGTGCATGTGATGTCTCTATATCAGTGGTTCTGAACCGCGGCTCTTGACTATTCTTTGTTCGGCTCTCATTAACTTTTTGAAAATTAATCATTTTTATTTTCAAATGTTTTGCACTGTTTATGTAAACTATATTGAACCATTCTTCATTTTAATTGGAAACTAACATGATTAAAACAATAAATTTAGTCATATTTCCTCCTACTTGGTTTGCAGTATCCCTTTAGCCAACTTGCAGTCGAGGATAATTATGCACAGTGATCTACTTGGGAGCCTTTTTGGATGATAATGCTAGCATTAACTTGATTGCTTAATTTGAAACCCCCATTCCCAGTTGGGATTCTGATTTATACAAATAGGAAGGAAGTCCTTTAGCCCAGCCTTTCGATGGGTTGTAGGACTAAAATTGCAAAATACTCAGAGGTTAACTTAGAGGTAAGCCTTTAGGGGTGTTTTAGGCGGCTGAAAAGCTCCCTTTAGCCCATAGCCGTAGCCAGGATTTTTGATAAGGGGGGCGAATCGCAAGCTTCATGCAATGACCTCATCATAAATTTTCGAAAAGAAACTTTTTGTGGGACAAATTGTAGAATGGAATACCAGAAGCCGTAGTCTCTGAGTAACCAAAATTAAAAAGTGAAAACGTATAAATCGAGAGACGTGTCTGATTGAACTAGTGTAACTCAAACGTATCACAGACGGAGTCTGTGGGCGAAGCCTCCAGCCGCTTAGCGATTTTTTGGAAAGCAAACTATTTTAAATGCTATTGGATCGCATTCCGCACGTGTTCAGAGCCATTTGAAAGAACTAAATTTTTAGCATTTGAAAGCCAATCGAAAAAATTAAATTGTTCAATCTTCCTCTTACTAACAATCCAAAACGCGTTTAAAATCTTGCATTTTGGGACAAAATTTTGTAAATGATTTGGCCCAAGTAGGGGAAAGTAAGTTACATTACCTCCTGTAATATTTTAGCAATAAATAATAAAACAATCCATTCGAAGATATTCCTTGAAAAATTTTGTTTTGTCATAAAAATAACTAGTTATAGGAGTACCAGAGTACATGTACGGCCAGGGGGCCCAGGCACACTCAATTCAAATTCAATAATTTGTTTAATGAGCATTTTCCCTAGCTGATTTTTTTTCAAAAGTATACTGTTGCGTAAAAACTGGCAAGGTGGAGGTGAATTATTATTGAAAAATGGTGCAATAGATAGTTACGCTTACTAACCATGTTATTGACAGGGTTGGATTTACATAGCGTGGGGCCCCTGGAACTTTGGAAATTTTTGCAAAATCTTCTTGCCAAAAATAGGTGAAGACCGAAAAAAGTCTGAACATCTGAAAACGGGGCCCCTGACACTGTGTCATATGGTAAATCCGGCCCTGGTTATTGCATTACGTTTATACAAAGGTTAAATGAGAGCCTGAGATAGCAACTTTTAGAACAAAAACCTTTAATTTCACCCGGGTTACACATATAAATTGGTTGGCAAAAATTGAATAGAGGGGGCCCGGGCTCCCAGGTTGTTAATATTATTGTTCAATGCTGTTGTACGGGTGTATGTTATACGCAAAAAATGCTAACAAAAACTAAAACAAAAAAAACAAAACAATTGTTTTATTGCCACATTTTTATCATTGGTAGCATTTTAATTGAGGGGGGGTGGGACCCCTGCACCTCCCAGGCTACGCCTATGCTTTAGCCAAAGTGACTTGTAAAATTTACCCTCAATATATATGCATGCTTTTAAATTATTTTGAACTTGAACAGAAAGTAAGGGCGCTGAAGGGACTGATTACTTTAATTCTGTCAAAGGATCTTCCAAATCTTAGCAATTACTTCTTTCAAATGGTTTTACAAACGTCTCAAATGTCATCGAAATTGTGTTAAAATAGCTACTTTATCAAAAAATTGCAAAAATCGCTCAGCGGCTGGGGGCTCTGCCCTCAGACCCCCGTACGTGTGAAAGGCATTCAAATTTAACTTTGAGTCCAAGTCCGCTCCTTACTAAAATCCAATTCTTCGCGCTTAGGCGAATGGAGTAAAATCGATCTTTGTTTCTTTATGATTTTGTAGTATTTTATTTTTTACTTAGTACAGTGCCCTGATGAAGACAACTACTATGAGCTGGTAAAATGTTAAAGTAATTTAAAAACCTGCTCCAGTTGAGCAAAACTAATTAAAAATTTTTGGTTGTTTGACTGCGGCTCCTTACAAATTTGAGATTTGAAATTTGGCTCTGGAATTAAAAAAGTTTGAGAACCACTGCTCAATATTCTATATAGTCTCCGATCTAATGCCTATCAATAAATGAGCGCGTAAGTTTCGGCCGCCAAAATGCACTTTGTAATATTTAACATAAGGTATTTACAGTAACTGCAAAAAGTAATCTGGTGTTGCCAGCAGGGCCGTGTTAAGGAGAAACGCATTGAAGTCATTTGCTGCGGGGCTCACCTTCAAAATACCTACTAATTTAAAAACGTAAAAATAATACATCATTAGTTTTTTCTAAAAATACACAATTTTTTCTTTGGAGCTTCGCCTACTCGTATTTTCATGACGTCGTATGAAAATTGATTAAGTACAGCGCACATCTTTTCAGGCATTCAAACAATTCTAGTTATATTTAATTTCACTCTTGAATTTTTAATAACTCCTCAAGCAGCGTTTATTCCGATACAGTAGTTTGTTGTTTCGGATTCCTAGCAGCAATTTCAACACAAAAATCGTTGTAGCTTTGACCCCAGACCGCTTGCCAGTGATTAGAGTACTGTTGTTCCTTCTCATCTTAAAACAAATTCTTCACAATAATCGCTCGCGTCTTTTCAGAAGTCTTGGCCCTTTGCAAGATACGCTGAATACCAATGATATATTAACATTTTTAGTGTAATAGGCAGACATGGACACGATCTTGATCTTTAAGATCACATTATTTTAATGATCTAATCTTGATCTTGAAGATCACATGTTTGTGTGATCTTGATCTTGAAGATTAAGATCACTTTCATTTTTAAATGTCGCGTAGGGTAAGCATTGTCCAGACCAGGTTTTGTGATATTCTGATGCTATTTCATGGCTTCGACACGGAATGGAGTCTAAACTGGAGAAAGAAATCTGCATTTGTCGTGGTACAGACAGAACAGGTACAAACCAGTACGGCAGTATAGCAGGAGAAAATTAATCACAAATCAGCTTCGTTAACAATGGAATGCTTGCAGACTTGAGCAATGAACATCCAGACATGGGCACGGTCTTGATCTTTAAGAATCAAGATCACATTATTTTAATGATCTGATCTTGATCTTCAAGATCACCAAAAGGTGATGATCTTGCCCATCGCTGGTAGTAGGCTATCCCTAATAACTGTATTACATTTCATTATCAAACACAAACAACCATACCGTACTTTCTTCTAAATACACTTTCAGATAGGCACGGTCATGTTTTAGCATTAACAACCTAAAAAATGGTTGTGTCCGGACCCCCGTATCTCTTCTTATGGTCCGGTTGTTTTAGTGCTTTGCTGTTTGTACCTCCCGCACCAGAAGTATAAGCAGAAATATAAAGATCTATTCTATACCGCCTTTTAACCCTTTATTTCCGATTAGGGGCTTTCACACATTGCCATTTAAAATAAGGTTTACTATGACTTCTTGGCTATCACACTATATTATTTTTTAAACAAGGAAAAAAAAAAATGAATTGACAGACAAAAAGTTTAGGTTAATTTTTGTTTGTTTTTTTTTTTAACCAATCAAAAAATATACCTTGAGCCGAGGACAGGGAATTTTTGAAAACTTCTAAGCTTGAAGGCCAAGGACTTGAGCTTTGAGGCAAAGGCCAAGGGCTTCAAAATGTGTCCTCGAGGACTCCGCCTCTGTTTATTTCAGTACCGGTAATGTAAGGCCTTTTGTATTTCTTCACTTTAAAGATGCTGTATTCTTTGTTGTGAAATAGTTGTTGTTTAAAAAACATTTCCAATTATAGGCAAAGATTTCAGAAAGAATGTTTACATAAAAAATGTCTCAATAGAAGATTTTAGTTTTCGTTGTTTATTTTGCCATGTTCTCTAGCCTTGGAATCTGTTTCATGCCAACCTCAAAAACCTTATACTGTACAAAAGCTATGTTAAGATAACATACAGTAGCTATATTAACTTTCAGAGTTAATTTAACAGACTGAATGTGTCACCTTTTGTTCAAATAAACGTCTTTGCGCGTTACTTATGTGATACTGTATCTACTGTAATTATTTGCTTTCTTTTTATTGTACAGTACTACCTCAAAGCGACTAAGAATTTATTATTAACATTTGTTATGACAATAACAAAGGAAAGTGTTAAATGACTTTTGAAACTTTGCCTAGTTCAGACTTCAAATAAGCACGATTTTTCAGGAAAAAATAAGTTAAGCAATACTGTATTTAGTTTGCATAATTACACTTAACTGCTGATAATTAGGCATACAATAATGAGAAGCTAAAAGTTCGATTTGTTTTGTCAACAAGTTGTTGCTGATATAGTGGAACCTCATTACAACCCCGCTGTTTTTTTTTGTCTGTCACCAATTTCCTGAACTTAGTTTACAGAACGCAGCTATTGCTTCTTTGCATGCGTAGGGTGACTCAACAATCATACTATTCTCAACCAATTTCAACAATAATTTTGAAATACTGTTAGCAGCAAGAGAAAAATCTGGGGGAGTTAGTTTGGGTTTTGTGCGATTTGATTATTCCCATTTTTCCTTTATTTTAAATGAAATAGTGTTTTTGCTTTATTCGATTTGCCTTTGTTTTATACGCGTATGCGTCTATTTTGTTATTGGTTATTTCCTATCGAAACCCCCACAAAAGAACGAGACAATAAGGGCGTATCTACTATAGCAAAGCCACTATTTAGGGCGCTGAAACAAAAATGTGAAAAGTGCGTGTGGTAACAAACAACATATGTTTTGTATTTTTATATTTTTTTTGATTTTACAAGCAAGGTTCTGCAATGTCTTGAACCTTTATGTGATTTGTAATCATTCAATGCAAACTGGTCGAAGATTTTCTAATGTAAATCACATAATAGTTGTAATATTTAAGCAACGCGACTATACGATAATAATGATTATTGTTAAATGTAGTTAGCAGCCTAATCCAAAGTCAAATTGTAGTCATGGTAACCCACGGAAATGAACAAATAAAATGCTAGACATTGACAAAGGGACCTGATTTATGCAAACCAAAATTTAAAAAGCCGTTGTATTGGTTTGCCTGACCACCTGTGTCTTAACAGTATGTCGTAGATTGGTGATTGTAATTATGTAAAAAGTATTCTTACTCTTTACGTAATTATACTCGTAATACAAAAGTATTTCGCTCATACATCAGTAAACTTTTGATGGGGGTTTTCATTCATGAATCAAGTCAAATCTTTCATTGTACTCGCTGTATTACGCCAAAGCGTGTAACGAGTTGGCGGGGCCCATCTCCACATTATTGGCAAGGGCAACACAGCTTCCTTCTATGAAATGTTGCAGCGGTGGCGAACCGTTGGATACACTGTGTCCGATTTGACCGGCCAGAGATTTGAATCTCATACCTACCGCTCCAGAGACAAACGCGTTACCGCTCGACTAACTGGCCGGTGTTTTCATTTATTCATTACATTTTTTTCACCATGGTTGACAGTGGTACTAGTAAATATGCTATATTATGTTTTATAGATTTTACATTAACTAATATACAGTATAAAAGGCATTTTTGACTGAAACTGCAATGGAAAATTTCAATCGCTCTTCTGATAGTGAAAGTTGCAGGGTAGATTCTGATCACTCAGCTAAATTAGTTCCTCTGACAAAAACGGAACGCACTGATAAAGGAGAGGAGATACTCCTAATTGATGTTGATGCTTTGAACGAAGTTCTAGGAAACCCGGAATATAAAGACCATTATGTTGCTATTTACACCATAGCTGGACCAACGCGCACCGGAAAGTCTTTTCTCCTCAGTCTACTTTGGCACTACTTGCAGCGTGTAACAGCTGGTGAAACGATTTCCTACAATGAATGGTCAAACAATGCTGAAATGATACAAAAAGTTTTCGAGTGGAAGAGAGGGGCAAAATCGTGCACTAGAGGAATCCATATTTTGAAAGAACCTATTGTTATTTGTTTTGAAGAAAAAAAGATTGCATTGTTCCTGACGGACACTCAAGGAATTTTCGACCACAACACTTCCGAGCGGAATCAAACTTTTCTTGGAACTTTCAGCTTTTTTCTTAGTTCGTTTTTAGTTTTCAACTCACTTAACAGAATCGAGCCAGCGCACTTGGAAGCGGTCTACAAGTTTGATTCCAACCTGAGAGGCAGGAATGAAAGTTTCATCATGGAACAGGGGTCGCTTATGTTTGTTATTCGGGATTGGATTTGTGGTGAAAGCGATGATGACAGCGACGGTGGCGATGATGATAATGACTATTCATACGGAATGGATGGTGGGAAAAAGTACTTCAACACTGTAATTCGAGAAGCTTCCCCAAACAAAGCAAAAGAGCATCAACATATGCGCGAATATCTGGACCATGCATTTGGTGACAATATACCATGCTGTTTGTTGCCGTATCCTGAAAATGCAGTCAATAGTCGAAAACCTAAGAGCTTATCAGAGTTAGATAGCAATTTTTCGCAAGCATGTTTCAAACTTTTTCAGGAATTTGGAAATAAACGCAAGCTCTAAATCAAAAAGATCAACAACAAACTCTGCAAATGTAGAGAACTTTGCAAATTCATCAAAGATTATGTGTCTCAGTTTGGAGCCCACCTCGACGTGTCGGACCGAGATTCGTTTTTGGAGAGAGATACGAGAGTCAAAATGAGTCAAGGCGTGAGGATTTGTGTCGAAGATTTTATTGCATCATCTCGGAAAAACGTTCGATGGGATGATCCTAACGAAACACTTGCAACAAGTCTGAACAATTTGAAGAAAGAAGAGAAGTCAGTGTTCAGAAGCAATGCTGGTAAATCTTATCCTGAAAGAGTTGTGGATGACTGGGAAAAAGAGCTAGATCGTGTTCTCGCTCAAGCAATAAGAAACCTGATGACTTGCATAAATGTTGAAAAGGCATACAAAAGAGCAGTATTGGAATACAATGATTGGATTCAGAACGATGCAATTAAAAATGATGAAGATTTTGGTAAGCAGGCTCGAGCAAAACGGGATTTCCTTGTAAAAGACATGGAAGCAAGCATTTGTCAACAAACGGATGACAACGATTTGGAAAACATAATTTCCCAAAGCAAAGACTATTTCAGGCAACACACCAACAAGATTATTGCTGGTATTGATGACGACATCAAAGACTTTTTGAATAAAATGCTTGTTGCAGAAAACGCAATTAATGTTTTATCTATTGGTTTGGGAGTTTTGATTGCCCATAAGTCATGGCCTTCAATTATCAGCAAAGTATCTCAAAAATCAATAATACTGCCGGTGAAGGACATTCTTGTCGGTAATGCAGCTGTCACTAGTATAGAATTGACACCCGCACAGCGGTTCGTAACACAACTATTTAACGCTCTCGGTTCGGCTTGGCAGTTTGCTCAAAAACTTTGCAATTTACTTAAAGAAGTTGCGAACATTTTAATTGGAGCAAATTATCAGAACAATATTAGAAGCAGAATAGCTGCTCACAATTATCATTCATCGTTTGCATTGGAACATTACAAAGATGGGGAAATGACGGTAGAACTTTCGTTTGGCACACTTAGGTTTAAATTAGAAGTTCGCGAAATTTTGGAGAATAATTCTTCACAGCCAACTTGATTTCAAGTTTAAACTAGGGTTAGATAAGACATAGTAAAATAAGTAAGACTGTTACATGATCAGCTCCACTCGAACTCCAACTCCGTTTCATTTATTTGTTTATTTTTTGTGAAACTTTGATTACCAAATTCCCACCAAAAAATTCTGACATTCACTTCAATTCCTGTAAAATTAACATGAATTGAAGATAACAACTTTAACCATTGTCTGTGCTACCCAAATCTTCCCGTGATACAGCGTAAAGATAAAAAAGCATGGCCCAATTTGGGTCAAACAAATTATGCACAGATCTACATTATTTTAACAATAAAATGATGCAAGAGTTTTTCAAACTCTGCATTTTTGCGTTTGAATTTTTTTTTATGAAACACGTTATTATTCGGAGTCGACTATTTTTTTTTCACTCGGACTATGAGAAGAAAGCATCAAATTTATTTAGTCGCTTAATAACGGTGATAATCATAACCATAAGTACAGTTACAAAAAGATGATGATGGTAAAATAATAAAGGTAGTTTACTCCGAATTTGTTAATAGCATGCGACAAAAACTTGCGAATGGACTCTGCGGTCATCAAGTCAACCAACCACCCTACCTAACAGAGTCACAGCATAACTTGCTAATTATGACGGGTAGGGTAGTTGCTTAATGTTGATTCATGACGCTTGATTCCTACGTAGTATCATTTTTTCACTTCGATTTCCCACAAAAACTTTCCGCTATTGCGGCTTCAGCTTTGATTTCGATCTTGTAGTGTTGTTTAAACTAACTTTTGCTGTTTTTGTTTTGTTTTTTCTGATTTTGTGTTTTGTTTTGATATGAGTCAAGGACGTAGCCAGAGATGGGCCACCAGAACCATGGCCTAAACAGAATCTACTCTAAGGGGGAAGAATTTACTGAAAGTGTCGACTTTTTTGCAGCAGCATCGGGATTTATTATTGGTGCTTTATTGTAGTACTACAACCAAATCTTGAACTTTCAATGCAAATATATAGAAAATCAATAAAAAAAAAACAATGTCCTTACTAAGGTTGAATTGAATTTGAATTTTGAATTTTATTCCGCTCACGAGTTATTGATAAATTTGAATTTGCATTCGACTTTTGCAAAGTCAGTAAATTTGAATTTGTCTTTTTCAAAGTCAATGAATTTTAATTTTAATATGGTTTTTTCAAAGTCTATAAATTTGAATTTTAAAATTAAAAACAAAACGAATGGATGCAACCCTGCATTTAGGGATCAATACGATTATTAGTGCAAAATAATTATTATTATTGCATCACAATTTTTGATCAATAATCATCATCATCAATAACAATGTTCAACAAATTTTGTGCGATAAAAATATTCAAAAACAAAAATATGACCCATTTGTCAATTGTGGGTACTGAATCCGAATATGCACTCCATTTTTGCAGATCAAGTCAGCGTTTTTTAAAAAATACATTTGAATTTTTCAAAACTTGGCCAAATTGCATTGGTTTTCCCCAGCAAATGCATTATACAGCCGAAGCTGCTGCAATTATATTGTTAAATTTGACAGGTGGGATTGTGAAAGCTATTACAAACAATTGATATAAAAGCTACTACATACAAGAAATAGAATAACCTTCTAAAAGTAAATAAAGCGTGGTAAACAATCTTGGTTGGCCGCTTGACTGATAAATAAAATGTTTGTAGCAACATTTTACTTATCAGTCAAGGGGACAACAAAGAAAAGCTGTACACATTCTTATTGTTTGATAGTACATAAATTTTAAGCATCAGGACAGTTTGTGTGAGGCAGAGGGAGTGGGGGATAGGACAACACCGAGATTAAAATCTATCAAAGGAAACCAAAAAAATCTTACAGTATCTACTCATTCATACAACTTGTGTCAGATGTGTTTAATCTCTAATTTTACTAAAGCGTAAAAAATTTTAAGCGCATTAAAAATATAGCTTAAACACTATTTACGTTTTTGCAATTTTCAAAAGACTGCAGTATCTAATCTGATTGCACTATTTTGATTGCCAAAAGTCTTATTTAACTAGATGGGAGTTTGCCAGCAAACCCAGTGAACGACCGATGCGTTGCTAATGCTGTGACGCTCAAAAGTACTTTTTGTCTACCGTAATATCAGCAATTATTCAAAAATATCTGATTATGAAACCTCCAGAAAAGTAGAGTCGAAATATTTATCTGTTAAATACAGTACCTCCTGATATCATGAAACACTGGCACCCTAAGTTGAGCTGTTCAAAAAATTGATTTTTGGGGGTCCATTTGGGCCAAACTATGTCAAAATATTTGTCTGTTAAATATCTGCTGATATCAAAACAAATTGGCACCCTAAGTTGAGCCGTAGAAAAATTGATTTTTGGGGGGTCCGTTTAGGGGGGTCTTCGGGGGATGGCACCCCCAAACCAGTGGTGTAAAAAGTTCTCGAAAATTGTAATCAAGTAAAAGTTTCGTTACTGACGAAAAAACTACTAGAAGTAAAGTACAAAGTACTGACCAAAAAAAGTACTTGAGTAAAAGTAGAAAGTAGTCGGTTTAAAACTACTCAAGTAAAAGTATTTTTAAAAGTATTCAAGCGAAATAAACAAAATACCCAATCGACAAGTATGACAGACAACTGGTCGATACCTTCAAATCACTGCCACAAAGTGCTTGGTCTTCTAACCCCTCATTTTCTCAAGAAGTCATGAATTATTAATTTTTGCAAGCTTTTTGTTATTATATTCAAGACAATTAATCAAAAAGAACAACAAGAGCAAAATTTTGAGACTTGAAAATCATGGCGCGCAGAGTTTACATGGAATCATTTTACAAAATCTTTGCTCAAATACTCATTGTCATTGTTAAGTTATACTAAAATTTAAAAACACTCCAGACGTGTCTTATCAATGTACAATAATCTACTCTACAGGGTGGGCCAAAAGTTAGCATCATAGCTATTTCAGTATATTCTGCGATAACCTTTTGTAGATTAATTATTCAAACTTATTGTGGATTTTTTGAATTGAATTTATTTCACAACATGTGAGGGTAGGAGAAGCCAACTGAACATTACGTCACTGAATTACAAAAAATCATTGTAGATAGCCCATTTAGATAGTCAGGATCTCTGCTTGGACGAAATTGATCGTCATATTGAAGACATTTTGTAATTACATTGCACAATAAATCAGATTACCGTACAATAACGTTTATGGCATATATGGTGCGTGATTTTTGACTCACTCTGTAGAATTTAGCAATAGAAACAACGTTCAGTAACCATAGGACGTATTTTTGGCAAAATTTATTTGTCTAATTTCTTCTTTCCTGAGTTACTTTTAATAGAGCAAACATCTATGTCAGAATGCGGTGAAGAGCAGACACCAAACAACGAACGTGAAACTAAAACTGCCTTGAACATTGAACTGCTTTTCGCCAGGCTGGATCTGATACGTACGTGCACACGTGGAAAAAAGGCATTGATGCAGTGGCTGTGATGGTCTGACAGAGTTTATGGTCTGACCTGTGACGCAAGAGTTGCCAGCCTAAAAAGAAGCGAAAGACATATAACTTAACTAAATTGAACAATTGCTGGTGGAAAAGTCAACCATTCTGATAAATTTGTAGTTCAAATTTAAAATTACAGTACTTTCTACTTTTCTGAATCAAAATATTACTTAAGTAGCGTTACTTCAGTCTAAAAGTACTCAAGTAAAAGTAAAAGTAGCTTCAAAAAAAACTACTCAAAAAGTACTCGTTACTGGAAAAAACTACTTGAGTATTCTACTCAAGTAAAAGTATTTCGTTACTTTACACCACTGCCCCAAACTATGTCAAAATACTTGTCTGTTAAATATCTGCTGATATCTGAACAGATTAGCACCCTAAGTAGAGCCGTTTAAAACATTGATTTTTTGGGGGTCTATTTAGGGGGGCCTCCGGGGGGATGGCGCCCCAAACTATGTCAAAATATTTGTATGTTATATATCTGCTGATATCAAAACAGACTGGCACTCTAAGTTGAGCCATTCAAAAAATTAATTTTGGGGGGGTCCATTTGGGGGGTCCCCGAAAAGGTGGCCCCCAAAACTATGTCAAAATATTTGCCTGCTAAATATCTGCTGATATCATAAAACACTGGCACCCTAAGTTGAGCCATTCAAAAAATTGATTTTTGGATGGGTCCATTTGGGGGGTCTCCAGGGGGATGGCACCTCTAAACTATGTCAAAATATTTGTCTGTCAAATATCTGCTGGTATCATAACAAACTGGCACCCTAAGTTAAGCCATTCATAACATTGATTTTTGGGGGGTCCCCGTGGGGGTGGCACTCCCAAAATATGTCAAAATATTTCTCTATTAAATATCTGCTGATATCATAAAACACTGGCAATTTAAGTTGAGCAGTTCAAAACATTGATTTTTGGGGGATCCATTTGCGGGAGTGCCCGGGGGGGTGGTACCCCCAAACTATGTCAAAATATTTGTGTGTTAAATATCTACTGATAGCAAAAAAAGTAGCACTCTAGCTTGAGCCATTCAAAAAATTGATTTTTTGGGGTCCCCATTTTCGGGGGGTTCCCGATAGAGTTGCCCCAAAAAATTTCGGAAGAAAAAATTGCATTTGCAGCTTAACAACTTTACGCAAAAATTAAATTTCAATGTTTTGTGGTGTAGGAGAAGAAGAGCGTACAAAAATTAGGAAGAAAAAAAAAAAAAAAAAAAAAGGAAAAAAAAAGGAAAAAAAAAGGAAAAAAAAAAAGAAATAAACCTCATCGCGGCCAAAAGTGGGTTGATTGGGATGAAAAAGTATCTTAAGACATATAACCATGTGAAATATTTTTTGCTGTACTTAAGCCGTTTTTGACTGAGACTGCTTTTTAGGCCGAACTTGCAGGGCGGTTTTCGGGTTCTAAAACCAAAGTCACGCAATCTATTGCCTCGAACAAATAACTGATTGTTATTTGTACAAACAAAGGTACAAATAACAAACAAACAAATAAGTTGATTAATCTCAAACCGCTGTCAAAATTTCGTACAAACAAATAACTGATTAATCTCAAACCGCTGTCAAAATTTCATGCAGCTAGATCAAACCGTTCTGGAGTTATAAGCAAAAGTAATCTCAATTGATGTCACCAGGGATATAAATTAAATGAAGTTTATTGGTTCAACTGGTGGGGCAGAAAACTTTTTTGCCAACGTTTCGATAGGCGATGCTCAAGGCATGTACTACCTATCTTCGTCAGGAAGCACACGATAGATGCGAAAAATTACGTCACAAGTGAATCATACGTTAACGCAAAAATTATAACAAATTAGAAGCGAAAAACTGACAGATTGGCGGAGCGTGAAGAAACAATAATATTACGTCATGTGGTTTGAAGTAGAGTTGCCGAATAAATGCTCGGAAACTTGTCATTTTGCTTATCATTCATAGTGTTGGGAATTTGGTTGATGAAATACGACTCGATAAAACGGCGTTTTGTGAAGTCAAGTTCGAAATCTAGAATTTTAGTGTTGGTCCAATCCATGGAATGTTCGTTGTCAAAAACATGCTTAGTTAGTGCTGACTTGTCGAATCGTAGATGGCGAATGTCTGCTAAGTGTTCTTTTTTGCGAATGGAAAAACTGCGTTTTGTTTCGCCAATGTATGAGAAGTCGAAGTCATGGCAGGGAATTTGATAAACTGCTCCTTGTCGCATATCAGGGTCCACTGAGTCTTTGTGATAAGCGAGTTTCTTACCAATGGTGTTGCACGGTTTTAATACGGTTTTAACATTATGGTTAGACAAACAACGCCGTATTTTTTCTGTCAATCCGGGGTAAAATGGTATAATGGCAAAGCCTTTGAATTGTTGTTCTGTGCGGTTTGAAGGTTTCTTGATGAGGGTCGTGTTTGGGTACAAGTTCAATTTTAAAATGTCTTTTGCATGCTTGATTTCATCTTGACGGTTCTTCGTGGTAGAGCAAAGAGCAATGGCCCGGTCAATTAGTGATCGTACAACGGATTGTTTGTGTTCCAAAGGATGGTCAGATCGAAAGTTTAAATATCGGTTGCTGTTGGTTGGTTTTCGGTAGACTGATGTGGAGAATTTGCCATGTTGATTTCGTCGGACCAATGTGTCTAAAAAAGGAAGTGTGTGGTGTGCTTCTTTTTCGATTGTGAATTTGATTGAGTTTTCAATCGTATTTATAATGATCCAAAAAATCTTCAACCGAGTTTTTGTGGATTATGACGAAGATGTCATCTACAGAGCTTTTCCACATTCCACTCGCCACCAAAAATGTGGAAACGATATGTAGATGACATCTTCGTCATAATCCACAAAAACTCGGTTGAAGATTTTGAAGATTCCACTCGCCACCAAAAATGTGGAAACGCTCTGTAGATGACACCTTCGTCATAATTTACAAAAACTCGGTTGAAGATTTTTTGGATCATTATAAATACGATTGAAAACTCAATCAAATTCACAATCGAAAAAGAAGCACACCACATTGGTCCGACGAAATCAACATGGCAAATTCTCCACATCAGTCTACCGAAAACCAACCAACAGCAACCGATATTTAAACTTTCGATCTGACCATCCTTTGGAACACAAACAATCCGTTGTACGATCACTAATTGACCGGGCCATTGCTCTTTGCTCTACCACGAAGAACCGTCAAGATGAAATCAAGCACGCAAAAGACATTTTAAAATTGAACTTGTACCCAAACACGACCCTCATCAAGAAACCTTCAAACCGCACAGAACAACAATTCAAAGGCTTTGCCATTATACCATTTTACCCCGGATTGACAGAAAAAATACGGCGTTGTTTGTCTAACCATAATGTTAAAACCGTATTAAAACCGTGCAACACCATTGGCAAGAAACTCGCTTATCACAAAGACTCAGTGGACCCTGATATGCGACAAGGAGCAGTTTATCAAATTCCCTACCATCCAACACACGCTGGTAACGGTTTCTTGATACGTAAAGTAGGCTACCTCAGTTTTGGCCGTGCTTATTTTCGTTCCTGCGGTGTCACATGCATCTGCAAACCTATTTAATGCTCGCTGGAAGCCAGATTCTGTGGAAGAAAGCAGAACCAAATCATTAGCAAATAGCAGACGACTGATTTTGCAATTTCCAATAAGGCACATCCTTAAGCTATATGCTGCATTTGTTGATCTAATTCATCTAAACAATGAAAAGAAGAGGTGACAAAACGTACCTTTGCCGGGGTCCAACGCCATGTGGAACGGCTGTGATTGCTTGCCATTTACTCGAACAAAAATCTCTGGTTGGCAGTAAAATGACTTAAAAGAGCGTAACAACTGACCATCATCGTTTTACTACCGCAAAACCTTTCAAAGTTTATCCTGAGGAACTCGGTCATATGCTTTTCAAGATCGACAAAACATGCATACCATACTATCGAGATCTTTGCCATACTACCGAGATTTCTCGAAGATTAGCTTCACAGTAAGGATCTACTCCGTGACGCTACGACGAAGCCATCCTGCACTGGCCATTCTCCAGTTTTGATGCCACTATTTCTCGGCGTTTCCTTGCTAGGCATTTGGCATATACCTTTCCTGGCAAACTGAGGATTGATTTACTTCAACGCTTTACATGTTGACGATCCATTTTGGGAAAATCTCCCATTTTGTAATCCCGAAGTTTAACTTTTATGCTTTTCTGTAATAGCAACTGATTTTGAGAAAGAGCAGTGCCGTAATGTACTCCATGTTTTATCATTAATGAACTGTCTCCACAAAATTGTCATTTTGTACTTCTTCGGTCTACGCTTGATTGTTTGGATCTCCCCATCAATAATCACATTAAATTTGAACAAATCATCACTTTAAACTTGAATTTTATTTTGAATTTTAATCTTAAATCAAGTTTAATTTGAACAAAATTGTAAGTAATATGTGCTTTTTGAATCTCCGAAATGAGCACCAACAATGCCTCTTATCTCTTGATTTTGCAGTTACAGTAATTTTTGTGTAACCTACATGCAAGATAAGTGGCTTCCCATATTATTGCACCATACAATAGTCGTGAATGTACTAAAGCATAGCCGAGCTTTAAGGAAACATTTGTTTCAGTTTTGTTTGGAATTCAACATAAACGAGCCACTTTTTCCTGCAATTTTTTTTTTCAGTATTTTGGGAACTCATATTGCATGTAAACTAATAAACCCATAGCCTACTGTAAAATAGCAACATGCACCTAGAACACACCAATAAACTAAGGTCGAGGAGAATTGCAACATTCATTAATCTTCTGGTTTAGTCTGTTACAGTAAAAAGCATAGTTCATGAACTAACTTTGAGTTTATACACATTTTAAAAACTTAACTAAAATACCTACTGAAAAAACTTTTGAAACAGTCGGTTGAAATTTTCTTCAAGAAGCTGTAATAACCTCACCCAAACAAAATGTTTCGTAAAAGCAATTTGAATCTTTTAAAACTAAGATTACCTGCAAAATTTTACTAAAATTCATATAAATCAGTATTTGCTACTCACCAATATTTGGATTAAAATGTACTTCTACTGTTTTGAATTGAATAATATGCCCGAATTCAACTTCAAAATGCTTAATATTTGATGAATTCAACTTTAAGTTTCACCACTTGGTAGCAGCAACGCTTATTAAATGTGTAATAAAACATCAATATCTTTGAACAGAATGACTCAATTTCGTGCAATTTCTTTAAAAGATGGAGAATAACATGGTGCATCTATTAAAATTATGTCCACCAACACAGATTTCTATCTACGACTTTTATGCGCGAACGTTTAGCCTTATGACGTTTATGCGCCGCCGATTATGCACGGTACTTTTATATAACTGGACTTTTATGCGCCAGAGGTAATAAAAATTTTTTTCCAAAATTAAAAAAAAAAAGTTGTTTCAAATAACAGGTTTTTTTCGATTTCAGTTGGCGGAGCTGCAACTAAAACCAAATTTCCTGAAATCGAAATTCGACTTAATAATACTCTACGTACAATTACTTAAAATGAAACATTCTCTCACGTCAATCATTTGTATAAAAAATTTGGTTTTTTGAAATGAAATGACATATATAAATTTGAGCTTGCAAAATTTATCCATAAACATTTTAATAATAAATTGCCACTAGTTTGTAAAGTCCGTTTGTAAAAACTGTTCGGGTTCACTCGCATAAAACTAAAAGTGTCCAAAAGCGTAACTAGTTTTTACCACGAGTAGCAAAATTTGTTTGCGAAAACTCTTTGATTTTTCCAGGAACCAAAATGAAGAGCGAAACTACTAAGAAATTAAGGATAAAATTTTACCATCTTTAAAAAAACAATTCAAACAATTCTTGCTTGAACAATACGAAAACTAGCATTGCAGAGTGAAAACCAGAGGTGGAGTCCTCGAGGACACATTTTGAAGTCCTTGGCCTTGGCCTTGAAGGTCAAGTCCTTGGCCTTGAAGGTCAAGTCCTTGGCCTTGAAGGTCAAGTCCTTGGCCTTGGCCTCGAAGCCTCAAGTCCTCGAAAATTGCCCCGTCCTCGGCTCGAGGACAGCACTACTTTTTAAACAGTTGAAATTTTGTTAAAAAGCGCCAGAAACCTCGCGGAAAATTTGCGAGCACCTTTTTTGTTTTCCTCACTTGGAGCATAGGCGTAGCCATGGGGAGGATGGCAGGGGGACCGCCCCCTTCCCAATTGAAATTTCACCTATGACAAAAATGTGACAAAAAAGCCTATAGTTCCTTCAGTTTCAGTTTCTTTTTAGCATTTTTCGTTTACAACAGTATAACTAACAACAATATTGAAGGCCAGGGGCGCCGGGTCCCCCCCAATTCTACTTGTGCCAGCCAATTTAAACGTATAACCCGAAGAAAATGGAGAGTTTTTGTCCTAAAAGTTGCTATCTCAGGCCCACATCTAGCCTTTTTGTGAACGTAATGCATTAATCAGGGCCGGATTTACCATAATATGACACAGTACCAGCAGTAGCGTAGCCATGGGGGAGGCGGGGGCTATAGCCCCCCTCCATTGGCCTGTCAACCAAAATGCAGAATAAGTAAAATACCACGTTTTTAGCTCTTTTGAGACTGTTTTTTGCGATGGAATTGACTAAAAAGTGATTTAAAGGATTCATTGGAAACATATATTCAGGGGGGGGGGGGCCAATTGTCAAAAATTAAAGTCACAAATCAATGAAAACTTTGAAAAAATGCCCGCAAATAAGCAATCAAATTTGATTGCTAATGTTAAAACGCCAAACATAGGTTTTATCAACAAATATATTGTAAACTCAAGAATAAGAGGAGGGGGGCTATTCAGTGTTAGTTAATTACCAGTCACTCCTCTCAAATATCTTTCCATTAGCCCTTCCCCCAATTATTTTTTTTATAAAATATAGACGAAATGGATTACACCGAGTGAGTTTTATTGAATAATAGGATTTTTTGATTTACCAGCTAGTAAACAACAGAACTGCAATGTTATCATTAGCCACTCCCCATATAGCCCATTAATGCAACCAGTTGAATTACGTTGCGCTGCCAATTTCTAAGCCACGTCTTAAAAGCAATATTTTTTATTAAAATAGCTGTAAAATTAAGTTCATTTTGCAAAAAAATGCAAAGTTTTCGAGCGCTGGAGGCTCCGCCCCCAGACCCCCAAAACACCCCCCCCCCATTGTGAATTTCTGGCTACGCGCCTGAGTACCAGCTAGGGGCCCCGAGCTAAAATCGTAAGACTTTTTTTGGTCTTCAACTATATTTGGCAGAAAGATGTTGCGAAAATCTCCAAAGTGCCATGGGCCTAGCGCGAAGTAAATCCTGCCCGGCAATAACATGATTAGTAGACGTAAGCATCTAATGTACCATTTTTCAATAACAATTCAGTAATTCACCTCCAACCTCGCCGTTTTTTATGCACAAAATACTTTTTCGAAATTAGCCATGGAAAATGCTGATTGAACGAATCATTGAACTTCAATTGAGGGGGCTGGTCGAACATGTACTACTTTAACTGGTTATTTCATGACAAAACTAAATCTCTAAAGAAAATCTTCCAGGAATTATTATTTGCTGCTAAAATGCTGCAAGAGACAATGCACCTTGCTTTCCCCTACCTGGACCAGATCATTTACAATTAAATTTAACTCCAAAATGCAAGATGTTAAACGTGTTTTGGACTTAAATTGGAAGTAGAAGGAGTATTAAACAATTTAATTTTTTCAATGGGCTTTCAAATGGCAAAAATTTAGTGCTTTTAAATGGCTTTGAACACTTGCGATATGTGATTCAATGGCATTAAAATAGCTTTTTTTCCAGAACATTACAAAAAATCGCCCAACGGTTGGGGGCTTTGCCCCCACACCCTCAAAGCCTCCGGCGGATGGGGGCCCCCACCCCCAGACCCCCGTCTGTGATACCTTTGAGTTACACCAGCTTTATCAACACGCTTCCAAAGTTAAATATTTGCGTTTTTCAACTAATAGTTTAAGCCCTCTTCCTTTGCTAAATCCAGGTTACGTGCCAACTGGCAACGATTTCAGATCTTCCATCCTACGATATCTTTGTCAAATAAAAACTTCCTCTTTGGAGAAATTTTGATGACGTCATTGCATGTGATTTGTGGTTTAAGCCTCCCCCAATCAAAAATTTTGGGTACGCTAATGAATTGGAGATCGCCTGAAAAAAAATTTTGAAGACTTTTTTTACGGAGAACACTTGCGCCTGTGTCCTTGATCCTTGGCCTCGAGCATTCCTGTCCTTGGCCTCGAGAGGTTCTGTCCTCGGAAAGGCTGTCCTTGGCCTTGGCCTCGGATTTTTTTTTGTGTCCTTGGCCTAGGCCTCGAGCCTTGTGTCCTCGACTCCACCTCTGGTGAAAACTAAAGAAAGTAATTCTGAATCTAAATCGTGCTTTTCTGTTGACCATGTTTTAGAAAAAAATTTCGTCCTTTAAACTGTTATGTGTTAAAAAGAGGGGGGGATCTTGACTAGAAAACCGAAAAGATTTTCGGTGCCCAAGACAATGCAACTATTTTATTTACTATATGTGTGTTTTATCTTTTTTTCATATACGTGCATAGCCAAATAACGATAAAAAAAACTAACAATTTGGATTATATTTTGCTGAATGTTTCCAAGTATACGTACTATATAAAAACAAACAGCAAGTAAGATGCAGTCCGTCTTAACTTCAGGGCCTACGAGAGGGGGGGGGAAGGAGGGGACAATGACCCCGGTACCTATGGATTTTAGGGGGCCCATGGGTTTAAGGGGGCCCATCATGGGGCCCAGCAGAGGGCACATTGAAATGACACAGCAGCATGTGGAATACAGAAGACTTTTTTTTAAAGATCACATCAAAAATCTGAGAAACTTGGCATTTTCCCGTCTCTTTTGGAGTTTACAAAACCGGTAACCCGTAATATTTGAGCTGGCCCCGGGCCCACGTCCGCTCTCGGCGCCCTAGCTGCTATTAGCATAATTTTGTGGAATTCTTGGTAAGTATACATGATATTTAGTTACGGGTAAATGCATAGGTGGGCAAGTTAATGCAAAACGTTAGCTTCGTAAACCACTAGTCCGTTAACAAACTTCACACTTCCGTTAACGTTAATCCGTTATTTTCAGCTTTAGTTAACGGAAGTTAATAAAGTCCGTTAATTCGTTTATATTTTACGTGTAATTTACATTTCTTTTTATTCACTCACTTCTAGAACTCGTAATGACGCTGCTGTGCTGATTGCAAAGAAATATTTATTGCTATGGTGGTCTTTTTGTGTTTTGGAAGTTACATTTTACAGTCTAGTCCAATTTCAAGATAAAAATAGATTCAAATGCACTAACGAAGCTGCGATCGGAAAAACTTAGGAAATTGCAAGAGCGATAATTGATAGACTTATGCGGCTGCAGCTTGTTATTTGCCACGAAAAAGAGCTCCTTTCTTCTATAAAACACGTGCTAATACGCAACAAGTGTTACCAGTGCAAACTGTTATGTACCGGTACGATGAATGAATGGTGCAAGATATTAACGATAATAACTTTAACGGAAGTTAACAGAACTTAACGGAAGTTAATTTAGTGCGTTAACATGAAAAAACTTTTTAACGGATTAACGAGTTAATGAAAAAGTTAGCTTCGTTATTAACGGATTAACGATTAACGGACTTGTGCCCACCTAAGGGTAAAAATAATATTTTACTGCTGTGAGCCCTGAGCAGTGGATTAATGTAATCACTATTTTGACAAACAATTTACTACATTACTACATTTCCTCTTGTCGATGCATGTTTTTTAATATTTTTTTCCCAGTTAAAGCGAGACTGATTATCAAAAATGTTTGAAAATAACTAAAAAGTTACATCATTTTCTGATTTTAGCCATGAAAATTAGTCTTTTTAAATCATCTTAAAAATTAGTCACTTTAGAAGAAAATAATGCATTAACAGCATATAGGAAACCACATCTTTTGCATATTTTGATCCTAAAACTGGGTCTCTAACAACAGTAGTTTTCAAAATATGGACTATCTATTTGGTAAAAGCTGGCTTGTTTTCATGGAAACAGGCCGGGGGACACGGTCAAACGACATTTTTTTTTCAAAATGTTTATACATTTCTAGTCAGTAAATCAAGCCTCAGCTTTTGTGACCCAACCTATATTCGTATTTGCTCAGCTCGCCCCAACCTAAATTTGTATTTGGCAAAAGCTAATGTGAGACCATTGGTCTCATATTGAAACAATCATCGAGCACATTAATTCTCTGAGCAACAAACAAACAAAAAAAAAAAAAGCAAGAAAATGCATCAACTGAATGTTTGCGAATTCCCTATCTAATGCAAATAATTTCAACCACTTATAGTCGAAAAGTTTAAGTCTATTCTTAATAAAAACCATCTTTTACCCTTATTAAAATTCAGCTTTCTAGTACTAACTCATTCCGATCAGTCTATACCAGAGGTGGTGGAGTCGAGGACACAAGGCCAAGGACACAAAAAAAATCCGAGGCCTAGGCCAAGGCCAAGGACAGCCTTTCCGAGGACAGACACTCTCGAGGCCAAGGACAGGAATGCTCGAGGCCACGGCCAAGGACCAAGGACACAAGCGCAAGTGCTCTCCAAAAAAAAAAAAAAGGTCTTCACAAAAATTTTTCAGGCGCTCTCAAAAAAAAAGGTCTTCACAAAAATTTTTCAAGCGATCTCCACAAAAAAACGTTTTCCAAAAAATTTTTCAAGCGCTCCACAAAATTTTAACTATTCAACAAATAGTGCTGTCCTCGGGCCGAGGACAGGCCAATTTTCGAGGACTTGAGGCCTCGAGGCCAAGGCCGAGGACTTAACCTTCGAGGCCAAGGCCGAGGCCAAGGACTTCAAAATGTGTTTTCGAGGACGTCCTCGAGGCCAAGGACGTCCTCGAGGACTCCACCTCTGGTCTATACCAACTGTATAGTGTATAGTCAGGTCAAGCCGAAACATTGGTTTGTAACACAAGATGTGATTTGCACGCTACAGAAAACATGCTTTTTTCAATTTGCTGATGACTCCTGCATTAACAAGAGAGATAAATTTGAGTCCCGTTGCCACCACCACGAAAGTATAACCTGAGCAGCATAAAAGCTTAAATGTTTGCTTGGTATTTAGTGTTAGTTTTTTAGCGTTGTGATGTAACGGTTGAGGTTTTAATAGTGTTAGCTTTATAACGTGTAATTCCCGTTTTTATCTTATTATATTGCTGTATTAATTTTGTTTAAATTACGGTTATTATTTCTATTTGGACTGGAGTAATTGCCATATAAAGTTTAACGCACCTAATTTGACTATTACTTTTTTTCGTAGGTATTTAACAGTTTATGATTTGTGATACCGGCCAGTTGGTTGAGCGGTAACGCGTTCGTCTTTGTAGCAGGAGGTCTGAGGTTCAAATCTCGATCCGGTCAAATCGTACACAGTGTTGCCAACGGCTCGCCACTGTTGCGACATTTCTTCGAAAAAAGCTGTGATGCCCGGGTGCAACGACGCGGAGATGGGCCCCGCCAACTCTTTACACGCTTTGGCGTAATCCAGCGAGTATACTCAAAGATTTGATTTGATGATTTTTGATGCAATAGTTTTTTTGTATATAGGTATAGTATAATGCTTTGTTTTGATCTCCTCATTTGCTCGTTAAAATTTACTCCGATTGCAGCAAAAAATATGCTAAAACCTGTTTTGTTAACTACAGCGAGTAGACTGATCACACTGAGTTATAATAATCGAATACATAAGAGTCAAAGGCAGGTTTTGATAAAGGATGGACTTCAATTTTTTGACAATAAGCTTAAGTGGTAAAGTTATAGGCATAGGTGGGCAAGTTAACGCAAAACGTTAGCTTCGTTAACCACTAGTCCGTTAACAAACCTCACACCTCCGTTAACGTTAATCCGTTATTTTCAGCTTTAATTAACGGAAGTTAATAAAGTCCGTTAATCCGTTAACATTTTGCCTGCAACTTACATTTCGTTTTATTCTCTCGCTTCTAGAACACGTATTGACGCTGTTAAGCTGATTGTGAAGAAATATTTATTGCTATGGTGGTCTTTTTGTGTTTTGAAAGTTACATTTTACAGTCTAATCTAATTTCAAGATAAAAACAAGTTCAAATGCACAACGAAGCTGCATGATATTAGCGATAAAAACCTTAACGGAAGTTAACAGAACTTAACGGAAGTTACTTTAGTCCGTTAACAGCACTTAACGGAAGTTAATTTAGTCCGTTAACATGAAAAAACTTTTTAACGGATTAACGAGTTAATGAAAAAGTTAGCTTCGTTATTAAAGGATTAACGATTAGCGGACTTGTGCCCACCTATGGTTATAGGTGTATCTGATGGAGAATTTAGAAACTTATCCAGTTGATGTATGATGCATCATTTTACTTGTTTCTTGTACAGAGAATTACCGGTAATGTGCGTGATGATTGTATTAATATGAAAACAATGGTCGCTCCAACTACTAGCAGTCAGTTAAGTGCTGCAATAGTAGTATTTTAGTCAGCAAATTTTATATAAGGTTGCTTCCGATTCTCTGTAAAAGTGCTCAATGAATAGCAAGGTCAAAGCAATACATACTACACTAGTGGTTCTCAATTGCGACTCTTGACTATTTTTTCTCCGGCACTCATTAACCCTTTAAAAATTAATCATTTTTAAAATCAAATGTTTTGCACTGTTTATGTAAACTATATTGAACCATTCTTCATCTCAATAGTAAACTAACATTATTAAAGTAATAAATTTTTATTAAAGTGATAAAAAATACATTAGTAAGTAATAAACGGCTGTAGCCTCCCCCCATTGGCCTGAAAGGTATGTAAAATAGCACGTTTTTAGTGCTTTTGAAGCCGATTTTTGCTCCAAAAATAAAAAAAAGCCTCCCCAACGAGATTGGGGAGCAGAAGTTGTGAAGGACTTGCCGTTATTTGGACCAGATTAGTGGAGTTTTTTTGTTCTGGAGCTCATCCAAAGTTGGTCAATACCTTTTTTTTTTTTACTTTGAGATCACCTAATTTCGGCCGGAAAAAACGTTTTAATTTTGCTGAAGACCTTTTTTTTTCGGATCGAGATCACCTGATTTTGACAAAAAAACCGCCTCAATCTAATTCAAGACTGATAAAAATTTGAGTCAAGTTCGTTTACTGTTGTTTCAAGCTTGTGGAAACAGATTTGGAAAAGATTTGGAAATTGGAAAGAGAAAACAGAAGCTTGTGGAAACAGATTTGGAAAAGATTTGAGATTTGGAAAAGAACAGATTTGGAAAAGGGGGGTGGCTATTTTGAACGATTGAGAAAAGTGCAAACGACCTTGACCCGAATTTTCATTGTTCTTGAATCAGTTTCACACTTTTTCTCCGAAAATCAAGACGGAATTCCTCGGAAACCTCGGAAATTCAAACATTTTTTCCGCCCAAACTCAGGTGATCTCCAAAAAAAAAAGGTCTTTACCGAAATTGGGACTGATTTTTCGGCCGAAATCGGAAATTCAAACGTTTGAGGGGGGCTGTATTCCTATGGGGGGCTATTTTCAATTTTTCACTAAAAATCGGCCTCAAAAGCACCAAAAACGTGCGATTTTGCATACTTTACAAGCCAATGGGGGGGGGCTATAGCACCATTTGCCCCCCCCCCCTAGCTACGCTACTGATCGTGGCACCCCCAAGTTTTGTTACGTTTAGTTTATTTTTGATATCTACGCATTACCAACATTTGATTCATCTAGCTCAAAGGTTTAATAGTTCAAAATTTTGTAGGAACCGATTGAGGGGGATCCTTTATCCTGGCACCCTTAATTTATATCACACACTAGTTCTCCTTAATATCTTCAATTGCTCAAACTTTGAATTCAGCGTGTTTAGCGGTTAAAAAGTACACAGTGCAGAAAAAAAGATGCAAAACAAGAAAATTAGTATTTAAGTTAAGGTAAACTAACATAACTAAAAGAGAGGTGGTTGTGCGCTGAAAGCTCACAAATCGTTTTTCATCAATACCAGTTTCCCATAATGCACAAAGTGCGATATTTTTCCTAGTTGTGCAAGCCCTCACAGCTTTTCTTGCACAAACTCAAACACAAAACCGAAGTTACTGTTGTGAATAACTGGTACTGTTTGCCATTTCCACAAAAGATTAAACTCTGCAGCAAACGAGACTCCAATGTCAATATTTTTTAGTCTACAACTAATTTTTAGATTTTCCGACCTCCAAAAACTTTGTCTGCACCTCAATTAACTTTACTATAACTTTTGTTCTACTTGACCCACGACTTCAACCCTGGTATCGTTAGAACCAGTATTAGCTCCATATTTTCATCTATACAAGCAATACCACAAAATCATTTACCGCTAAGTGACAGAAAAGAACTAAGCATTTGAGGAAAATTTTGGAAACTTTGGGCCATTAGGAAAATAACGACTTGCCTGTTTCTAAAATCGCTGAATTTTGCTTCTTTCAACTTAACGACATTACACACAGGACCTGCGAGGGGGGGTTCAGGGGGTACATCGTACCCGGGCCCACAAGAGTTCAGGGGGCACATGACAGACATTTCCTCGTTCGCTTTAATAACGAGTTTTTTTTGTAAGAGGCGCTAACGAACAAAATACTCGCTAAACGTAAGAGGTCGTTTTTGCACGTGTATGTAAAGCCTTGCGAAATCCGTTACGTCATTCTTGCTCGCTAAATTTCTTCGAGCGATTGCGGAAAGCAGTTCGACTAAAAAAACGTCACATTTTCCTCGCCAACTTAAAGAGGATCTTGAAGCACTCTTTAAGCGTGCGAGAAATCTTTTTGGTTTAGAAATTCAATGGCGAAATGTTGAAAACTTCTAACTCATGCGAATTTTTGCTGAAAATTAATTCAAATCGTCGCCATGTTTGCTATTAGACTGCTAAAAAAAGCAAATTGCATTGAGAACCATTTGCTGTTTCGATTGGTAAAGATATGCTAAGTAGTGCAAGTTGACAAAAATAGTAACACACTCCTTTCATAAGAACGATTTTCTGAAACACGAGGCTCATTTTTGCTCAAAATTTAAGAAAAAATTAAAAACTCTGCCAACCTCGGCAGCAAAACAAACCAAAAAAGAAAAAAAAAAAATCAAACTAATCAAAGAAACTAAAATTCGCGCTGATTCAGAACGATGAAATTTCAGTGATTTTCTTGTGTTTGCAAGCAAAAACAAGCAAAATTGCAACTATTCAAGGTTTGCTGCTCTGCGCTAGCAATTGAGAAAATTTTTTGGCAGTTGTTCAACTTGAAAAAAGCTTGCTTTTTTGCTTTTGCAATTTTACGATGCTGCAAAAGCTAGAAAAAAGCCTTCACTTAAGTCTTAAGCAGACAGAGCTATAGGAATTAAACAGTGTTTCAAACAAGCCCGCTGAAATTGACATCGATGCTCTCAAAATTTTTACAAAATCAAGAACAAATGAGACTGAATACTGGCAAAAAATTAAAAACAGCCAGTCTAAACTCAAGATTTACCGGTTCTAAAAAGGAAGTGTGCTTCGACTTGCTCACTTTTGAAAAATTTTGAAACCTTAAGACCTAAAGTTACCGTTAACATATGAGTTTACCCACCAACAACCTCAAGGGCGCTTTACTTCATTTAAAAAAATTTAGTATGCAAAAACTTGTTCTTGTTTTACATTGATCCAAAAATATAATTAAATTCTGTCGTTCATTTACTAATTGTTATCAGTTGAAGAATTTTGCTTGCGTAGAATAATCACGCATAGCTTAAAGTATCTTTTTCCATAACAATGCAGTACATACATTAGGCTTGAACGCATTATTTTGAAGTAGAAATGCATCTGACGTCACAATGAGATATTTATTACGTACTAACACAAGTAACGAACATCTCGCGAAGAAATTCGAGCGAGCCGTTTTAACGTGTGTTGGGCGAGACGGCTCAGAAATGGCAGTTAGTCTATGAAGATTTTTTGCTCGTTAGCGCTTTTTAGCGAGCGAGAATGGCCTTTACGAGCTCGCTAGCGCGTTCTATCATGTCGCCCCAGGTTTCTGCGTTAAGTTTTGGTGTCACACCATCATGAAACTTGCCTACAGCAAAAATATCAGTCAGCCTATTCAGTACTGGTAATTGGTCGCTATTTTTGCTACACAGCCTTTATAGGGACATCCAATAGTGGCCGATTTGATTAAAAAAAAAGAGGAAATGTATCAAAAGCCATACACTTGCACCAAAATTAACATTTTGTCACGTTTCTCTGACTTGAGAGCCCTTATATTCGCTCGTTTTACAAATTTATGGAACGCGAAGGTTTTGAGATTAAAGGCTTTGCAGATGACCACCAAATATATGCATCATTTGCACCTACTTACCAATATCAGTTTTCGGTAACCAAACTTAACTGTATTTTTACAAGTGTTGATTTATGGATGTCTAAATTTTTTCTCAAGTTGAATCCACTAAAAAGCCAAATTATTGTATTTTGTACCCAATGAACAATTGCATGTGGGGCCCAATTGGGACCATAGTGGGCCAACATGTGGGCTACCCACATGGGGCCCACTTGATTTTGTCTGCGGGAAAAAAACTGGGCCCCATCTGGGCAGCCCATTAATGTAATGGGCAAACCCATCCACATCCCATACTCTTACCACTGGGATTTCACTGGGCAAGCCCATTATTTTACTGGGCAAACCCACTTACATCCCATGCTTTTACCACTGGAATTTAACTGGGTAGCCCATTAATTTAATGAGCAAACCCACCCACATCCCATGCTCTTAACACTGGGATTCAACTGGGTAAGCCTATTGTTTTACTGGGCAAACCCACCCACATCCCATGCTTTTACTACTGGGATTTAACTGGGCAGCCCATTAATTCAGTGGGCAAACCCACCCACATCCCATGCTCATACTACTGGGATTATCTGGGCTGACCATTAATTCAGTGGGCAAACTCACACACATCCAATGCTGTAGTACTCGACATCCCAAGTAGTGTAAAACTGGTGCAAACGTGAAGCACAAGAACACAAAAACACTACATTCATCAATACTTGAGGGTTTATTTTACCAACTTACAGTGATTACCGAATTCACGCACAACAACAGTACACGGAAAAGCAAACACATCACGGATCATTTTAACTTAGAGTTGGCACGGGAGCGCTTTCGAATCTCATTCTTTTGGACCGGTTTTCGCCTTGATCTCGCGCGATGGTCAACCATTTAACCACTTCGGTTCCAAATCGACTTTGCTGCATTTACTGGTCGCTAGATTCTTTTTTACACCATCTGAAAAAACAACAATGGGCAATGAGAAGCAACTACACAAGTCGTTAGCGTGGCCGAGAAGATAAAAGCGTTGTTTTTACAACGACCTTGATTGCATGATCTGAGTTTAACTTGCACCCTGGTCACGTTGTTACGTCTTCGGATAAGACGGATTACGATGATTTATCGCTGCTTGGCAGTTTTAAGCAAGCAACAAATTCAGTGGACAAGAATTCGAAGATATCCTCAGACTTAGGCCTAAGCATGGAGGTTACAGTTTCTTCCAAGCAAGAAGTAGTTATGGCAAGAAAAGATTTGTGCATCATCAAACAGTTAGCTTCTGACGCTATTAGGTGACAAAAGATCAATACATTAAATATGCCAGGCGCGTAGCCAGGATTTCGCAAAGGGGGAGGGGGCTTTTTTGAGAGGTGAAAACAACAGTAAACGAACTTGACCCAAATTTTCATCACTCTTTAACCAAATTGCGGCGGTTTTTTTGTCAAAATCAGGTGACCTCCAAAAAAAAAGGTCTTCACCAAAATTAAAACGGTTTTTTCAGCCAAATTTTGGTGATCTTCAAAAAAAAAGGTCCTAACCAAAATTCAGTCACTTCTCCTGACCAACTTTGGGTGCGCTCCAGAAAAAAAAAACTCCACTTTTCTGGTCCAAATAACAGGTAGTCCTTCACAACTTCCGCTCCCCATTTCCGTTGGGGGGGCTGTGTTCATTTTTAAAGCAAAAATCGGCCTCAAAAGCACTAAAAACGTGGTATTTTGCGTACTTTTCAGGCCAATGGGGGGTTAACAGCCCCCCAGCCCCCTGGCTACGCTACTGAAATATGCACTGCAACAACAAAGACACTGTCACGTCATCTCTCGGACTGTTGGGGCTACATTTTGATTTGAAGAATACAGCTCGCAGGGCTGTAGTCGAGACCGACTCGTCCGAGACCAAGACCGTAAAATTTTTCCGAGACCAAGACCGAGACCAAGACCGGTCTCGATCTCAATTTTGGCTTCGAGACCGAGACCGGCAAAGTTCGAGACCAAGACCGAGACCGAGACCGAAAAAATGACGTCATCAATAGTTTTTTCGATTTTTTGAAAAAAAGTTTTTGAAGCTCATATTTGCTCATGAGTTAGTTTTATGATTATATAAATTGATTCAGATGACAAAGTGCTTTAGTCCAAACGACGATTACTTCATCAAAACATTTAAATATGTCATTTTATGTAGATTTTCACCAAAAAAAGAGATCCTTCAACTAAACTTAATGCCTCTTATTCAAAGCTCGAAGCTTGGTCACCTTTATTTTTGACAAAAATTACGGGTCAATAAAACTGACGCGAACTTAATGAAATAAAATTACAAAAAAAATTGTAAAAAGCTATTTGTATATTTGATGTACCGTATTAAAGATATAGCTACAAAAATGCAGCCAGGAGTTTCAAGTAGGAGGGGGGATTTCCAAGCACGTAACTACGATTATGCGAAGAGAAGGCTTAAACAAAACAATATAATTTTTACCCAAAAAATATTTTGTTGCAGGGTTGCAAACTCGATCGATTTTTATTTGAGTTCAAGTTTGAGTTCGGTCTATTATAGCACGTCCAAGTTCAGTTCAAAAATTTAAATTTTTTTGAGTTCAAAAATATCAATGGCTCTACGCTATGAATATTTGCCACTACAAAATTAATGAAACAATAAATGATAATTCAAGGACTATCATATGTTATTTAATATTCTGTTAAAAGTAAAATATAGGTTTTTGAATTCATCAAATACGATAAACAACGTACTTTTCTGTCACGAATAGACAGCACTAATTTGCTTAAAAGTTATTTTCACAAAGACTTCACACTTTTGCGTTGCGCTAACCTATTTAATACAAAATTTTGCATAAAGTTCAATTCGAAAATTGTGTAACCGAAATTAATTTTGCTGCAATAATTAACCGCCGCGACTTATTTCATATATCGTGAATCTTTTCAATCTCAAACTCATTTCTTATAATTGCACATTTTTTTTCAAAAATTAAACTCGCAGATTTATTCCAGTGAGCTGCAAATACTATCCAAGTTTTGTACTTTTTCTACAAACAGTAGAGTAGACCATTGCTTCTCAATCTTTTTTCAATGCGACTTAAGTTTATTGAAAAAATCAATGGTGTAAAATTTTGTGGCCCATGTATATTCTGATGCATAGTTTAAATTAAAAGCTATGTAGAAAAAAAAACTTTTCATGATGACAGAACTGTGTTGAAAATCGTACAAAAAAGTTTTCACTGAAATGTTTATGAATATTTGCTATTTAGCTTTCAATATCCTTACCAATAACGTCCTTACGTAGTCTGACATACATGACCTTTGATTTCTAGTCTCCACGAGCACCAAGCTTCTTCACTGCGTGAATTCTATGCTACTTGGTCGAGCGCTAACGCGTTTGTCTCTGGAGCGGGAGGTGTGAGATTTAAATCTCGGGCCGGTCAAATCGGACACAGTGTTGCCAACGGCTCGCCACCGCTGCGATATTTCTCCGAAAAGAGCTGTGTTGCCAGGGCGCAATGACGCGGAGATAGACCCAGTAACCTTGTTACATGCTTCGGCGTATTACAGCGAGCATAAAGAAAGATTAAATTTGAAAATATATCGTTTACTACTTCTAAGCGTTTTACACCTTTGTAATTTTGAGAAACTCAAAATTTCACTGGTGGAGTTTTTTGTTACAAAAATGCAACTAGGGTTGACTACTATATGCGTTTATTTTATTACTGTATTGCTTTCTGCAAGTTTTATTCTTTGTAGTAGTTTAAAAAAAATACCCTAAAAAATTTTTAGGCGACCCATAGATTGAGAATCACGGGAGTTGATAACTGTTAACACAATAATAGTAAAGTTTTCGCTATATATGAGACAAATTTCTTATCACGTAATTAACTCAAGATAAAACGTTGCGTCGCTTTTCCACCTTAATCGTTGCTTTTTTTTTATACTCCTAGCTGTTTTTCTAGGTCACCTAATCATAAAAAGTGGAAAACATGCACTGTTGGGAAAAAAACAATCTCAATTTACAAAGCTTGATCAAAAAAAATATTTCAAACGATTTTTTAATCTTTAAATTTCGTTTTACGAACTTGGACAGTTTTATTCGAGTTCAAGTTCGAGTTCAGCAAAATTATTTTTTCGTGAGCGAGTTCGGCAAAATTAGCGAGTTTTTTCGAGTTCAAGTCCGAGTTTGCTGCACTGTTTTGTCTTCGCGCTCAGCAAACTGTTGTAACTTAATCGTATCACATCCGGAGGTTTACCCCAGTCGCTAGACAATTTTTATGATTTTTCGTAAAAAATAACCATTTGAATCATATTTCGCGAGCTTTTAGAACTGCTTAATAGCTAAGATTTTTAATTGCAAAAATCGCTAAGAACTTAATTGCTAAGATTCGGAAGCCGTTTGAAAGAATTAAATTGCTCAATCACTCTAGCCCCTCTTCTTTACCTGTACAGGTCAAGTCCACGACACGTGTAAATGCTTGCATTCATGAATCAAATTTTGTAAGTAATATGACTAAAAAGAGGAGAGCTGCAGCCCATTTTGTCCTCCTGTTTGCGTCACTTACCATTTTACGTTTAGCTTCGGCCTATACATCATGAACAAACAAAATTTGCCAATTTTAAAGTAGTGGGTTTGTTCGCTGTTGACAAAGAGACAAAATATATATATATACTGTAGGTTAGTATATACATGTTGTCGACAATCGACCTGTAGCGTAGCCAGGGGGGAGGGCGGAGGGGCTCGAGCCTCCCCCATTTGGCCTGAAAAATATGCAAAATAGCACGTTTCTAGTGCTTTTGAGGCCGATTTTTGCTCCAAAAATGAAAACAGCCCCCCCCCCAAAAAGATTTGGGAGCCGAAGTTGTGAAGAACTTGGCGTTGTTTGGACCAGAATAGTGGAGTTTTTTGGTTCAGGAGCTCACCCAAAGTCGGAGAAGACCTATCTTTTGGAGATCACCTGATTTAGGCCAGAAAAAACCTTTCAATTTCTGATTACGGCAGAAAAAATCCTTTGAATTTCGGTGAAGACCTTTTTTTTGTTGGAGATCACCTGCATTCGGCCGAAAAAAACCCCTGAGTTTCTGATTTCGGCCGACAAAAACCTTTGAATTTCGGTGAAGAACTTTTTTTTTGGAGATCACCTAATTTTGACAGAAAAACCACCTGAATCTAATTTAAGACTAATAAAAATTTGGGTCAAGTTCGTTTTCGGTTGTATCAAGTTTCCAAAAAAGCCCCCCCCCCCCCTTTGCGAAATCCTTGCTACGCGACTGCAATCGACAATAAAGTAATATGTACACACATAGGCGTAGCCAGGATTTTTGATTGGGGGGGGCCCAAACCCTCAAAAATTCGGCTGTCTTCACCAAAATTGAGAGTGAATTTTGAGCCGAAATCGGAAAGTCGAACGATTTTTCCGCCCAAAATCAGGTGATCTCAAAAAAAAAGGTCTTCACCGACATTAAGAGTGATTTTTCCGCCCAAAATCAGGTGATCTCCAAAAAAAAAAAAAAAAAAGGTCTTCACCAAAATTGAGAGTGATTTTTCGGCCGATACCGTTAGCTTTACTGTTTAATTACTGTTATGTGCGCAATTACTGAAAAAAAACTGCAACTAAACATCGTCAGGCTATGTTGTCATAACTTTTTGTCGTTAGTGGAGTTTTGATTGGGGGGGGCCCGGGCCCCCCCCCTGGCTACGCCTATGTGTACACAACGTATTCACTCTTGTTTGATAAGAATCAGTAAATTTTGAATTGTGACCGGCTGTTTTTAATTTTTTTGCCGATTTTCGGCCTCATTTGTTTTTGATTTGTTCTTAAATTTTGAGAGCATCAACGTCAAGTTTAGCGACTATGTTTGTAAAACAGTTTAATTCCCATAGCCTTGTCTACTTCGAGTTGAGGTTTTTTGCTTCTTTAGCAGCGTCGTCAAATTGCAAAAGCGAAAATACGAACTTTTTTTAACAACTGCTTAAATGATTGCCAAAAAATTTCTCACTTATTTGTGCAGCACTCTACAATCTCAAAATAGTAGCATTGTGTACATCCTTTGACACAAAAACTTCTATCACATGGGAATCAAAAAAGTCGCAAAAACATCTGCAGTGCTAGAATTGGGCAAGAACTCTGTAGTTTTGCTTGGACTCTAGTTTCGTTCCTCGTCATCAAAACTGCTATGCATGAATGACGTCTTTTCTCATGTAAAAATGCGACAATCTTGACCTCCAGGTGCGAAACCTCTTTGTCCTACCGATAATCTAACCGCTTCGTTAGCTTCTTACAAAAGTACATTTTACTTACAAAATTTACATGATCTCGCTATTCTATTTTTTCTTACAAACATTACAAAATTAGCTATTTTATTTTACTTTCAGAAATTACCCGGTCTCGAGACCAATTTTTGAGCTACGAGACCAAGACCACAACGATTCGAGACCAAGACCAAGACCCATGCAAAACAGCCGAGACCAAGACCGAGACCGAGACCACAAAAAATTGGTCTCGAGACCGAGACCGGTCTCGAGACCTACAGCCCTGACAGCTCGCAATGACCAACTTGGCTACGAGCCAAAGACTAGCAGTCAAAGACGTTTGACAACAAAATCTCAGTTGTACCGTCAATAGTGAATACAAAATTTATTATGGGTTAGAAACAGTACCGGTAGTTCAAAAACAAACATTTTGGCAAAGAACGCACATTACCACACAAATTCGAATTGAATCACTATTTAATATTTTGATGTTTCAGTCACTCTGTGCTTTGCTTAAACAAGCTTAATATATAAACGTCAATGTTTGTTTTTCGTAATAAAGATACCGCACAGAATTACCATTTCTAGATGAAATCCAATTAGATTCGATATACTGTAAAATTAAATTGTTTTCGTTCAAACCTTAGCAATTTCAAAGTCATTTGATCTAGTGAAAAAAAACATTTGGATATCAACATTCTGCTGGAACAAAAGCAAATAAGAAAAAAACTTACTATGCAACACAGATATTATCGACGACTTCTTAAATGATTCTTTGCCTTTGCGTCCCGTAAGATTGTAAAACAACCTAACTATCAACAAGCTGAACTGCACAATGCAACAAAAACTTCCATTTACCAAAACGAAATTGCAAAACTTTGCATTATTAATCTGATATTTGTTGCCAGTCTGAGTTTTTGAGACTTTTGCCGCTCCTTTTCGCAAGAAAACTTGAAACTAATTTCCTTAACCCTACTTTTTGCGATCTAAAACACTTATTTTAGTCACCATTAATTTAGCTTTATGAAACACACTACCAACCGCGATGACTTAATTTTTCTTGATACTTTACTGCAATAAAAGAGTTTTGTGCTCTAACGCAAACTCGCCACGTGAAATCTTCTAAATTCACGCTTTTGCGCATGCGCAGAACCTGTTTCGCAACGCTTTTTTCTCGCGCAGTGTTTCAATAAAAAGATTAAAGTTTTACGAAAATAAAAAGAAACTTCCAACATATATTTTCCGTCTGAAACCTTTAACATCGCAAAATAATTTTTCTATACTCAACAAATTTATATGAATAAATTTTCTAATACATTGACATTATTTTTCAATAAAAAATATTAAATAAGAGGTTAAATTTAAAATATCCAAAACAATCTTTTAGTCCCAAAATTTAAACTGTTATTGACGTTTTTTATGTTCTGTAACAACTAAAACTCAATTCACAAAAATTAATACACGTTTAAGAATCAAAATTTTACACCATACAACTACCACGGTGACAGAAAGCATAAAGTTTTGACTGGGCTGAGAGTTTGAATGGCGTGGGCACCCATTATTCAAAACGTTTCAACTTTCTTCGTTTAATTTTGTTTACGTCTAAAACTAAACGATTATTTTTAGGCTTACAACAATCAACGGTTTTTATACTAAACGCTAAAAAAGATTTTGAAGGAGCCCATTTAGGCCAATGCAAAGCCCACTGGGGCCCCATCAAAATGGCCCACGACTGGGCTAAGAGTAGAAATAGCGTGGGCACCCCAAAATTATAAAGATTCAGTTTTTTTCGTTTTATTTTGTTGCAACAAAAATTAGAAAATTATTTTTAGGTTTTATAACAACCAACGAAGCACATAGTAAACGCTAAGATTTTGAAGGAGCCCATTTAGGCCGATGCTAAGCCCATTTGGGCCCCAGCAAAATGACCCACGACTGGGCAAAGAGTGGGAATAGCGTGAGCACCCCAAATTAAAAAAAAAGCTTCAATTTTTTTTGTTTATTTTGTTGCGACAAAAGCTAATTAGTTATTGTTAGGCTTTTAACTACCAACGGAGCTAATACTAAACGCTAAAAAAGATTTTGATGGAGCCCATTTAGGCCCATGCGAAGCCCATTTGGGCTCCATCAAAATGGCCCACGACTGGGCTAAGACTGGAAATAGCGTGGGCACCCCAAATTCAAAAAGTTTTGTTTTTCATCGTTTGTTTTGTTGCAACAATAACTCTAGATAAAGTTATTTTTAGACTTTTAACAACCAACGATGTTTATACAAAACGCTAAAACAAATCTTAACGGAGCTCATTAAGGCCCATGCTAAGCCCATTAAGGCCCCAGCAAAATGGCCCACGACTGGGCAAAGAGTGGGAATAACGTGGGCACCCCAAATCCTATAAGATTCAATTTTCATCGTTTTATTTTGGTGCGAAAATAACTAAATTGTTAATTTGGGGCTTTTATCAACCAACGGTGTTTATACTAAGGCTAAAACAAATTTTAACGGAGCCCATCTAGGCCCAAGCTAAGCCCACCTGGGCCCCATCAAAATGGCCCAAGATTGGGCTAAGAATGGAAATAGCGTGAGCACCCCACAATCATAAAGATTCAATTTTTTTGTTTTATTTTGCTTCGACAAAAATGAGAAAATTATTTTTGGGCTTTTAACAACCAACGGTGTTTATACTAAACGTATAAAATAAGTTTGAAGGAGTTCATTTAGGCCCATGCTAATATAAAATATATTTTCTGACGTATAAATGCATTTACCCCACTTCATTTGCACAACCTGAAGAATTAAAATCTTTACTTTCAGTTAATTCCAAGTCCACTCGTTTTATTCGTTTTAAAGTGCAACGCAACAACTTTAGAATAAGTGATCGTGCATTTTCAATTTATGCTCCTAAACTTTGGAATCAATTACCAACTGCTTTGAAAAATGAGTTAAATATTTCAAGATTCAAAGGTGACTTAAAAACTTACTTATTTCGTGAAGCATTCAATCTATAGGTATAAGTTTGTACTGATTCTCTCCTTAATCTATAGCAATCTTGCAACACACTCGAATTTATGGTTGTAATAATAAGTCAATTAAGATGTTTGTTTGACGTTTGCAGGCCAGAGTTTTAATATTTTAATCGTTTTGCGTGCTTCTGGCCTAAAGGCTACCAGCTCGGAAGCCTAGGGAAGAGCCACCAGAACGGCGACTACTCAAAACAAGCAATGCGAAAAATTGTCTTCCCACAGGAATCGAACCTGCAGCCGTTGGATCACGGGTCCACTGCTCTACCACTTGAGCTAGAGAAGACGCCTCCTCGCATGCTTAATTTTGGCTATTTAAACCCAGCAACTTGCTTGTTGTATGATTGTAATAATAAGTCAATTAAGATGTTTTTTGACGTTTGCAGCCAGAGTTTTAATATTTTAATCGTTTTGCGTGCTTCTGGCTTAAAGGCTACCAGCTCGGAAGCCTAGGGAAGAGCCAGCAGAACGGCGACTACTTAAAACAAGCAATGCGAAAAATTGTCTTCGCACAGGAATCGAACCTGCAGCCTTTGGATTACCGGTTTTTTCGCATTGCTTGTTTTAAGTATAAGACAATTTTTCGCATTGCTTGTTTTAAGGCGGGTTCACACAGAAGCCGTCAACGTCAACGTTACCGTTCCGTCGCAGTTACGTCTAACGTCAAGGTGTTCACACAGAAAATTTTAGCGGTGACGGAAGTGATTTTCTTGATTTCATCCGTCTTACGTTGAGTTAAAATAATTTTAACTTTACGTAAGTAACGTAAGCGATTTCGAGCATTTTTTTGGTGGTTGGGGCAAACTTTGAGCCACAAAAACTGAAAATCTTGAAAAAATAATTGGTTTTTGTTGAAAAGTAGCTTTCAGCAGGCAATGTTAAGTGCTTAGAGCTGTAGGCTATGTAGTAGGCTAGGTCTAGTCATGTACCGATACTTTGTAGTATAGGTATAGTGTACAGTAGCAGTGATACTGGTATCTAGCCTAGCGGTACTTCAGACTGGATTGCTTTTTTTTCTGCTTGGGAAAAGAAGAGAGAATGAGATATTGAAACTACCGGTAATTGGTACAGGGTAGGCATGTTAAATCTGAGATGGTTGTTAGCAGCCAGTTGAAAAAGCCAATTCAATTTGGCTTTCCTTGCTCTTGTTTTGGTACAATTAGGCCTATTGATGATACAGCGTCCAAAATGGTCAAAAGTGGCCACTTTATTTAAAGGCAGTGGCTATTTTGCTTCTAGAGGCAAAATAGCCCCATGTTATTTTGCAATTTGGAGGCAAAATAGTCCTAACAGCTATTTTGCTGCAAATGCCAAATTAACCCTAAGCCTCATGCTAACCCAAACCCTAACCCAAACAAAGGAAAAACACTATTTTCCTTTGTTTGGGTTAGGGTTTGAGTTAGGGTTAGGGCTAGGGTTGGGATTAGGGTTAGGATTAGAGTTAGACTTTGGGTTAGGGTTTGGGTTAGCATGAGGCTTAGGGTTAATTTGGCATTTGCAGCAAAATAGCTGTTAGGACTATTTTGCCTCCAAAATGCAAAATAACATGGGGCTATTTTGCCTCTAGAAGCAAAATAGCCACTGCCTTTAAATAAAGTGGCCACTTTTGACCATTTTGGACGCTGTATCATCAATAGGCCTAATCATGATCATATATCGTAGTGCACCGGTACTTTGTACCAGTACCGATACTATAAGTAATTTTGCAGAAACTGACTAAGGTTGATATATACTGGTATTGGAAATTGTACCAGTAGCCTACCTACGGTACTAATGACATATTGGCAAACAATACAAAACAAAGCAAGGAGGTTTTTTTTTCACTCCAATTGCCCACTTTAAATTCTATAAAACATAAATAAGCATTATGAACTTTATTGATTTTATTTTCTATCCAATCTGCAGTTACAGTATTTTTTTTTTTTTAGTATGCTTAGAGTTAGAACAATTCTAATGTTGCCTTGCATTTTCTTTACATGTTGACTGTGAGTTTTGTGTATACACTGTACAAAGTGTACATATCTTTGCAACTCTTTGTTTTAATTTTGCATAAAATTTTTTATCATAGAAAGTAGCAGACTGAGAAAATCTAGAAGCTGCTTTTTTAACCTTAACTTGGTGAGGTGGCAGTAGACTTAGATGACCTTTCGGTCCTTCGCTGTCTCCTCACCAAGTGACTAAATATTGCTTTGACTCTGCAAGTTTGTGTGTTGGTTTTAAAGGAATTGCATATTTCGATGCTTTGGTGATAGACCTAGAGGAAGTTGCAGTTTTTTTCTTGTGATATGACGTCACTTGGTAAATAAACAAATATGATGATGATGATGATACTGGTCTGTGGTCATGATTATTGCCATGATGCATATAAATACTGACCAGTGATTGCTTAGCTACCAATACCATAGACTCTTAACTTTTGTTTATTTTTAGGAACTCATAAGCCTATCTATTTGTTGATTTAATAATAGTCAGGTAGAGGCTACTGGTAGTTGTTGTATCTGTATACTCTGCAGTTTGTTTTGTGTGAACGCTGAACAGTCACTGAAATGAAATTGTATGATGTTAGAATCATCTTGTATTCTTAGCAGTGGATCACTAGATGCCAAAAAAATAGCTGGTTTACTTACACAGTGTTGGTACAATGCACATACAAAGTTGGCTGTGGTTTTGAATTGCATTGAGCTTTATTTGTTTTAAGCTTAATGTGGTTTGGGGTTATAGCTACTTTAGAAAATCAACGAACCAGTACCATACAATCAAATTGGAGTGGAGAAAACATACTGTACACTGGTACAGTACTGTACAAATCAAGAGTTGAGTAATGATAGTTTCCGTACAGTTCAATTGTCGCTACACTTCACGCATATGCTAGTACTGTACCAGTTTGTGATAGCCTACCAGTACAGTAGACCATCACTTCACAATATAACAGATGCCGAATACGCGAGATCGATTTCTGACAGTGCACACATACCTACGGAACATAGTGGTACTAAGCCTGGACCGCATGGGTTTGGGTTGGGTTTTTGTGCTGCTGCACTTATGATTCTGTATGTTCTAATACTAGTAGTATGCCATATGACAGATAACAAGTGTATGATATCGGTTACCGAAACAATTCGCGATACGGTAGCGAACAAAAAAATAGACTTCTTTAAGCAAACACATACTGTAATAGCAATTTTCAATTTGATTGCGCGATAACGATTTCTGATAATAAATGCGGTAATAAACTGCATGTGCTGCATTAGATATCTTTTTCCTCACTTTCTGACCTGCTAACTGTTGTTATCGATGTTAGTCAAAAATTGCAATCACATCAGATATTGAGAGTTGAAACATTTCAAAAAACTCAAACACTGATTTACCGCAATTTTGAGTATAAAAATTTCTTGTTCTGCAGGTTTTACCAGTACTTTTCAGTTTTTAAAGTAATTTCTGTCAGTACTTTCAGCTTTTTAAAGTCTTCTACTTCTTACATTACTCACTATTGCAGTAAGCCTACTGATTGACCAACCAAATCTGCCAAATTCAAATTCCACTTCAGTACCATACCAACCTATATCTTATCTACAGATTATTTCTGAAAAACAAAATCTAGTGATTAGGCTATTTGAATTCATATCATATTGCTTACAGTAAATTTAAATTTAAGTTCTACACCACCTTAAAATTGTTCATGCAAATCTAATTTAGATGATATACAGGGTGGGCCATAAGTAGGTATACAGCCATCGCTCAAAAGTGCTTCAAATTTTTTTTTCCATTACGGTTTTTACTTGATTTTAAGTCATATTACAGTTCCTAGTGCTGAGCAAGTAATGCAAAGTCTTTTGGAATGTGCTGCTTATTAGAAGTAGAAAGAAATTTAAAGTATTTATATTGTGATTGCTGTATACCTACTTTTGGCCCACCCTGTACTCTAAATGCAATTACTTACTAATCACTTTTTTACTTTTGCAAAATAGACTTAAAATCTGTGATCATATCAGTATTTGACTGTTAAAGAAATTTAATTATTTAATAGAAATTCAACAAATATGTAAGCTGTAACTTAACAAAAAATCTCAGCAGTTTTTTAACCCAGCAGCAGTACCGTACCATGAAAAAAATTACTTGAGCAGTACCACTGTACAACTAAGTAAAACTAAAGTTAAAACTCATCACTTGTTTCCACAATTATCACTGATACTTGATAAACGTTTGTTGATGATTTTGGCAAGCACTTCAAAACCAGCAAGTTAACCCCACAGGATAAAGTGCATTAAAGAGCCTGCGCATATTATCAGTAGCTCTCAATTTAAGCATAGTTTGATGGTACAGTGATTACTGATTACAAAACCCAAACTTGATAGGCCTATTGGTTTATTAACAAAACTGCTATGCAAGCATTACAACCAGTTACAGGTTCTTCGTAATACGTAACAGTGACGGATCAGTGTGAACCTCTCACGTTCAGGTTACCGTCACCGCCAAATAACGGTAGAACGCTGAACGGTGACGAAACGGTGACGTAAACGTTGACGGCTTCTGTGTGAACCCGCCTTTAAGTAGTCGCCGTTCTGGTGGCTCTTCCCTAGGCTTCCGAGCTGGTAGCCTTTAGGCCAGAAGCACGCAAAACGATTGAAACACTCGAATTTGTTATTTTTTGATTTGGGTTTTGTTATTTTCGTTTTCTGTAATAACTGTACGCATTTATTTCTCTTTGCTGTTTCTATGCTGCATGACTTATGTGTTGTCGTGTATATAAATTATGAGACGACTTCAGAGCGAAAGACCTGCTTTCACCAGGTCTAGTTGAAGTCGATAAACTTGCATTATTATTATTATTATAATTCTACGGTATAACAAATAACAATATACGAGGGATATTTCGTTTCCAGAGATCCAAAAGCATTTAACCTCAGAGAGTGGAAACAAAGTTGATATACTATACTACTATCATTAAGTGACTCACTCTATCTGTCTGAGTTTAATAGGTATTTCGATTTGTGAAGTCTATGATTGCAGATGACTTCTTAAAACTTTTATCAATAAAATATTTGGATTCGCAGTATTAAAGTCATTATGATATTGTCTAATATTGTGCCAATGTTATCATCCCCCACTTCACATACTTTCCTTTATGTGTATCACGTTTTCTGCTTGTCAATTTAAGCAAGTTTGGTGCTGGGATGTTGATCAAATGCTGTATTTTAAATTCGAGAAACATAAAAAGTGGACCCCTGGGGGAGCTCGCAGCATTCCCCCAAACCCCCAGCTGGATTTAAACCAATTTTATGTTTACTTGTGTTTTTCATTGGTCCTAACTGTATGCGAATATCGTTATCCCCTCACTTTTAAATGCAGATCTACACACATCCAACAAAACATGATTTAACAGTATGGGCCCCGATAAGGCTAGGGGAGCCCAATAAGATTTAGGGGCCCGGTATCGACCTTCGTACCCCCTAGAAAAGTTTTTCTCTGAAGCACTGAGTACACATGCTCTAATATAAGCAGTTTACGCTATAATAGTCGAGTATGACGAGTGTGAGTTGCTTATTTGAGCTAACTTGTACCTAACGAAGTTTGTACAAGCATTTTCAAAGCAGTTTTTGTCCCCATTCTCACTTATGGTCATGAATCTTGGGTAATGACCAAAAGAATGCGATCACAAGTGCAAGCGTCCGAAATGAGGTTTTTACGAAGAATCGAAGGAGTTACGCTGTTTAACTAGGTACGTAGCTCTGAGATTCGAAAATCTCTTAACATCGAGCCGTTATTTTTCCGAATTGAAAGATCTCAGCTTAGATGGTTTGGCCATGTAAGCAGAATGCTTCAGGAAAGACTCCCCAAACAAGCTTTACATGCCAAAGCAAATGGGAGAAGACCAGTCGGACGACCTAGAACTAGATGGATCGATTACATTGAGGATCTTGGATGGAATCGCTTGGGACTTGCCCAAGCGAAATGATGGAGGTGATGGAAGACCGTGAGGTGTGGCGGCTCAATCTTGAACTACTGCCCCCGCAACCCTCACGGAAAAGCGGGCAATGAAGCAAGAAGAAGAAGAAGAAGGATCAGCATTGTAGAAACTAATTAATGTTTCGTGAGCGTAAATCTGCGACTGCGATGTTTTCTCGACGGAAATGGCAAGAAACAGGTATGAAAAGTGCCCTACACGAAGTAAAAAGAGATGCAGTTTCGATTAGGGATGCTGGTGTTCAGTACAAAATTCCCGAGAGCGATATTTGCTCAAGAAAAAAATTTGGTAGAATTTGCCAAGCCGTATATCCTGCGGAAGGAAAATTCTTTTTAGCAATCTGAAGCCTAAGGGGTTGTCCATAGAAGACGTCCAAAGTCGGGGAAGGAAGTAGAACTGATGGGAGGGATCATTTTTTTCAGTTTTTTTTCGCAGAGAATTTTCTTTCTAAACAACCCCTAATTTTTTTTAAATATTACATGTAAAAATTACAGTAAGCTTATTAACTTGCTGTTATTGCGTTATTGGTGACGTCATTATCACCATGCAGGCGCGTCGCCAGCGAGGGGGGGGCAGGGGAGGCGTTGCCCCCCGATTTTCGTTTTTGCCCCCCCGATTTATATCTTGCCCCCCACGGTATTTTTTGGGGAGAAAAAAGTTGCTGTTTTGGCCGGAAAAAACGTTTGAATTTGTGATTGCGGCCAGAAAGAGCCTTTGGATTTTGGCGAAGACCTTGTTTTTTTTTTTTTTTTTTTTGAGATCATCTGATTTTGGCCGGAAAAAACGTTTAAATTTTTTGATTTCGGCCAGAAAAAGCCTTCGGTTTTCGGCGAAGACCTTTTTTTTTTTTTGGAGATCACCTAATTTTCACTGAAACTTCGCCTCAATCCAATTAGGAATAATGAAAAAGCTTTGCCCCCTGATTTTAATTTTGTCCCCCCCCCCCGATCTCGCGAAGCTGGCGACGCCCCTGTCACCATGACGATTTTTTTTCACTTGAATACTTCTATCTTATGATTAATTGAGTAATGTGGTATTTGAAAAACCTTTTGAACACTCGTACTGTGCACTAGTGATGGTAGCCACGCAGCGTAAGCGTACGCGGTTAGACCAACAGCGAAAGCGTACGCGGTTAGACCAACAGCGCCGCGCCGTGCGCTGCAGCGTGGTAAATTCCAGTAATTTTGCAGTGCAGTGCGGCGCAGCGTGAACGAGGATTGGACCACTTTTTTGCATTAGGGTTAGATTAGGAATCATCCACTCTTTAGTATCTTTACCTCAGTAGTAAAATTCAGTCTCCAATATAACCAGCCCAAGTCTGTTAGGTACCGTGGTTTACCAGTAAGCTAGGTTTACCTATCTCTCAAATCGTTGGCTACCTTGCATAGGCTATTTAAAAGTACCGTAGGTACCGGTACCGGTATGCTGGGCTGAATGAGTACCTTACTTGTACTGAGTGGTAATTGGTGATTCTGTGCCAGTGGTAATACCGTAGTTACCCTAGGCTATTGCATAGCCTACTGCATAGGCTTAACACCAGACAGGTAAGGTGATATCATGTCATTTATAACTAGCCTGTCATTTATAACTCTGATAGGTTAACTGTTACCGTAGCAGGTGCACTTGTGAGTTGAGTTAAACCAAATACCGGTACTGAGTACACTACGGTACCTAACAACCAATAGGCTGATAGGCCTATCATTACTGGTATCACCTACCGGTACCAGTATCCAGCTTAACCAGTACAGCTGGATACTGGTAGTGGTACCGGTAGGTGATACCAGTAATGATAGGCCTATCAGCCTATTGGTTGCTGCTAAGTGCTGATGGGTATGGTAGGCCTACTTTAGCTTTTTGATGGATGGAGTAAAGTCATATGGTAGGCCTACTTTAGCTTTTGTGGAGTTTGTTGCATATCACTGCTCAGTAAGCTAGTGGCTATTACAGTATGAGTATTACTAAGAACTGAATGATCCATTACAATGAAAATTAAAGTTTATCATTGTAGCATGAGAGCTTGACAAAATTTTGCTGAATGCTTGAGTCTACAGTACCAGTGTACTGCAATCTGAGCTGTGAGTTAAGAATTTCACATTCCTAATTTGAAAATCTCTCTCAGAATGCAATTGCAGTTAGTATCACTAAAACCCAATGCCACATGCCAACCTACCAGTATTCCTGTACAGTGTAAAGTAGTATCAGAGTTATACTGTTTTAAGAGGTCCTATATTTTGATGTCAGTGTATCTTTTTCTCTTTTAACCTTACTTGTGTGGTAGGCCTACCACATGCTTGTAATGTTATGCTTTTGACTTGCCTATTTTTGTCATGTGTTATTCGCTTGCTGAAATTTCTGTTCTGCCTTGTGTTATTTTCTTGCTTCAATTTGTGTTTCTTGGTGTTAAATGACTTTGAACATTAGGCACACTGCAAAGAGTTGATGTTGTTTGTTTTCAAGTAATATCTTACAACAGTGAGATAGAAACAAAGTAATGGTATGATATTATCTATGGTTGATTTTTATGTGTTGCATCTCGACTTTTATCTCTGATCTGTGCATGCTCTTAGTCACACACTTTTTTTTGGCCATTATATATATACCGCATATATTTCTCTCTATTCCTAATCAATATAAGATACCACAGTTGGTAATAATTGCTTCTAACATTGCTTTAAATTCAACATGTCAATACTCATTGACTGAAGGTACAAAAGCACTGAGTGCTTATACTACTTTTTTCATTTATGTTTATCAGTATTCCAATATCATATGATACCTGTAACAAAAATTAAGATGTACCGGTAATGATTAAAACTGCTTTTGCATAACAATTCTTCATTTTAAGCTAAAGAAACTTTGAGCTAAAGCTGTTTATTATGCAAGACAAGTTAGAATTTTCGAGTTAAATTAATATGAAACTTACCGTATTTATTCGAGTACCGGTATTATATTAGTTGCATGCATGTATAAGTCGCGTCCCCATTTTTGACATGAAAAACAGGACAAAATTTTTTAAATATTATTTATTCATTGCAATCTCATAACAAAAAATTAAAAACCATCAAAGTCATCTCTGCTATCGCTGTCTTCAAATAGCCCTGTTTACCTGTGGAACATCCTCATCAGCATCCGATGAGGGTGGCAAGTGATGCAACGCAACACGACTGGTGTAGATAAGTGATGACTAAACGTGTTAGAATGTGAAAAAAAGGTGAGAGCATTAAAAGTGCAACGCTACTTGCATGGAAGGCAATGATAGTATGCAACGAGACAGCGCAGAAATCACTAGCAAAGAAATACCTAAAAAAATTTGAATCAATAGCAAACAATGCACTTCATGTATTCGTGTATAAGTCGCACCTGACTTTTTGGGTGATATTTTGGTACAAAAAATGTGACTTATACTCGAATAAATAAGGTAAAATGTATTTATAACCTACATGTGTTGTATAAAATTACAATTAAAGGACAGATTTGTATACACTGTAGCTTATCAAGCTTGATCATGACTTGCTCCTGGTAAGACTAGTAATGATGTGAGTGTGCTTTTAATGTTACTGTTTACATGAATGCATTAATGCAGCCAGCAAACTTTGGCAGTAAAAGTTGAAGTGGTGATATTTTCCAAACTAATCGGTAATGTACATGGTTAGATTCATAATTGGGGTACTTTTGTTTTGAACAAGCTTGACATCTGGTTAATGGGCTTGTTTATTTAAGCAACAGTTTAGACCAAGTGATTATTTGAAGCTATTGTTTGACTAGCATCAGGTGAACCATGTGTGCCAACCTGTTTGGTTTGTAATTTTGCATGCAGTAAGCTATGGTATTAGTGTTACACAATATCGTTAACCATTATATTTTGACTTGCGGTAGTATTTACGGTGCAGTGCAACTAGTTTACAATTTTTTTGCGGCGCAGTGCGGTATGTGGACAGAATTGAGCGGTGCGGTTTGCGAACAAAAATTTTGTGCACCGCACCATGTATACTGTGCACCACCATGAGCAAAGTTACAGGTCTATGCGATTGCTAACAGTGCAATGTGCAATTTAAATTGTTACTCTAATTGCGTGAAGATTTTTCCCTTTAAAAATTCTCAGTTGGTAATCGAAAATTTTGCTGTTAGAAACTGTACAAAACGGGAAAGTTGAAAAGTATAGTCCCTTAAAAAAAATTTAAAAAATTTGTTCAATGAAATGGCTGTAGCAATTTTTTGTGAAAAGCTTCGCGCAATTTGGGAAATAGGTTGGTGATTACCGAATACCGAGATAGCCTACCGTACCGGAATATCGGTTCAAATTTGTCTACTTTTTGCCCATTTTTGGCCTGTAAATTGTTGGTCACGTGACCGGGCACCTCCAAACTTGGTTTGCAAGAAGCATTCATTAGCACCCACATTGTGTTTAAATTTCAGCTTTGCACGTCAAGTGTTTTTTGAGTTAACGGTAATATCGTAAGACGTACCGGTAGCCTATTAATAAATTTTCAAGCTAAAAATTGCATTTTTTTTTGTTTTTTTTTATGTCTCAATTCATGATTACGTGGCCTAGAATTCCCAAAATTGGCACACATGACGCTTTCATTAATTCTTATGTTGAGTCCAAATTTCAACTTTTTAGGTTTTATTACCATTTGGGTCATTTCATGTCAACTGATCCATAAATTTTGAGAAATGCCACCCACCCTCTTTGATTTTCGTGTAAATTTGTAGGTTTGTAGAACTTTTGATGCTAATTCCAAAAAACTCATTTTTTTTGAAATCGGTCAACTGTAGCAAAAGATATGGATGTTTAAAATTTGGAATTTTGTGATCACTCAAGCAAAAAAAAAATAGCCAAAGTTTAGGCATACAATTCAAATTGACTGTATCTTTGTCAAATGCGAGTGGTTAGGGGTGTTCTCTTCAAGATTTGTTCTCCACATCTTGCTGAACACAGTCACAGGTCGTTTGACCTTTGTAACATCTTGAGTTGACCTTTGACCTCTTGTTTAATAATGTCAATTTTGAAAATCAATCACGCGTGACAAAATTTTGATTGCTTATATCTCATTGTTGACAGGGAGCATCGAGCATCATCAAGTGTAAGGTATTATATGAAAGGTCTTGACGAGGGCTTTCAAACAAAACAATAAAATTCTGGGGTTATTGTTTCTAGCATGTGATAAAATGGTAAAAATCCAAAACTAGAAAAACTCCTAATTTGAGAAAAATTTTGCCTTGGGGCACTAATTAAGAAGTAGTTAATAATGGTATCATAGGTATTAAAATTTAGCTCATCAGTGTTTATTGATTAATTAAGATATAAATAGTTAAGTACGTACATATTGTAGAGTTTTTCCAATTCCACAGAAAGATTGTTTGCCCTCGTAGGTTATTAGTTATCACAGCATGAAGTACAGGCATCAGACAAGTGATGACAGCATCATCAAGTGGAAGGTGTCATATGAAAGGTCTTGACAAGGGAGTTCTAACAAAGCTATAAAAGTTTTGGGTTATTGTGTCTAACATGTGATAAAATTGCTAAAAAATCGAATCATAACAATTCCTATGCTGAAATGAAAACTGTAAAATAACTTTTTGTATTCAGTTGTTTTTTCATGTTCTACTTGGGCGATAAATGCTGTGAGGTGAAATTGATTATGACTTGCTTGATTTTTTTTTTGAAAATCTACATCTTGACCAAGTTCGGAAAAAGTTCACACAAAAATGATGATCATCAGTAATGCTTAACAATTTGATTTGGTGCAAACTAGACAGAGCATCGACTGAACATAAACTGAAAAAAGTCTAGAAGTTTAGGTAATTTTTGTATCATTTATACCAAAACTGAAACGCAATACAGTACACTGATATGAATTTTCTTCCTGGTCAGTTAACAGTGTCTATTAACATCTCTGTATCTTCTGCAAGCAGCGTAGTCAAGCAAAATTGATTACTCATTGGTTGAAAATTTCCGAGCATTTGGGCATAATTTATGTTTGACAGATATATACAGTATTTGCTGGTGGCAGAAGATAGAAGAGCTATAACTTTTTGTAAATCAAGTTTTAGTTTACAGAAATACACAGCTTTATTCAGTTGACATTGTCTGCTATCGCATTGCTCTACGTATAAGTAACCTTGTCCATGCTCAATTCTGCCAATAATCAAAGTATATATGTGTAAATTAAAACTTATCAACCTTTATGAATTTTTTGAATTGAATTCATTGCAATCACCAGATTACTGCAGTTTCATTTTTACCAAGTAGCCTTGGTCAGGAGACAGCAAGGAGCCTTTCGGTCGTTCATTCAAGCTGCCACCTGCCTATTTAAATTGGTTGAATGACCATTCTTAAAAGAGCATTCAACTTCAAGTCAAGTTTTTCAAGCCTAAAATCGATTTTCACCAAATTTGAACTATGTCTTGCTAATTTCAAGATATTGCAGTACAAAGTTAATAATTTTCAACTTACTTCATTGTTGCTATTTGAGCCGTATTGTGACAGAAAAGTTTTAGGAAAGTTGGTTTGAATTTACATGAAAAATAATTCTGACTTTTTACTTCGCTTTGACAAAAACACTTATTCAGAGTTATAATACAAATAATAAGCAAGCAGTAACTTTTTGAAACTTTGTTTGTAGTTGGCATTCCTGGCGAAATGTCTATTGGGAAATCAGTATTCTGTATTGTCATATCTTGGGAGCGGGAGGTAGTAGAAAGCCCAAATTTGCTAAAAGTAAGTCCTCACTCCTCAGATTTGTCAACAATTTTTGAGAGATAACCAAGCAAAATTTTTTCCGACCTAAATGCCTTTTCAAATGCTGATTGTTTTGCCTCTGTCAGCACTCGTCTGATGCCTGTACTTCATGCTGTGATAACTAATAACCTACGAGGGCAAACAATCTTTTCGTGGAATTGAAAAAACTCTACAATATGTACGTACCTAACTAATTATATCTTAATTAATCAATAAATACTGATGAGCTAAATTTTAATACCTATGATACCATTATTAACTACTTCTTAATTAGTGCCCCGAGGCAAAATTTTTCTCAAATTAGGAGTTTTTCTAGTTTTGGATTTTTACCTATTTGTCTTTTACGTATTTATGTATTTGTCTTGCATCTTTGAAAAATAAATTTGATTTGATTTGATACCATTTTATCACATGCTAGAAACAATAACCCCAGAATTTTATTGTTTTGTTTGAAAGCCCTCGTCAAGACCTTTCATATGATACCTTACACTTGATGATGCTCGATGCTCCCTGTCAACAATGAGATATAAGCAATCAAAATTTTGTCACGCGTGATTGATTTTCAAAATTGACATTATTAAACAAGAGGTCAAAGGTCAACTCAAGATGTTACAAAGGTCAAACGACCTGTGACTGTGTTCAGCAAGATGTGGAGAACAAACCTTGAAGAGAACACCCCTAACCACTCGCATTTGACAAAGATACAGTCAATTTGAATTGTATGCCTAAACTTTGGCTATTTTTTTATGCTTGAGTGATCACAAAATTCCAAATTTTAAACATCCATATCTTTTGCTACAGTTGACCGATTTCAAAAAAAATGAGTTTTTTGGAATTAGCATCAAAAGTTCTACAAACCTGCAAATTTATATGAAAATCAAAGAGGTTGGGTTCGATGGCCTGGATCAGTTGACATGGAATGATCCATTTGCTAGTTATAGGCTAAGCAAATCAATCCTCATCTGTCAAAATTCGCAAACGAAAACAAAGGTACTATGCGCTAATGCAAAGTTCCAATTACAGAGCAAATGGCGCCCTCCACTTTTACTGTTTATGTGAGAACTATTATAACTGCAGACAATATTTACCAAGGTAGGTAATAATAGCATTGATTTAAAACCAGTTTCAATTATCCGGTTATATCTCAACTTTGACTCCAGATAATTTGAGATTTGGATCCTTCTGGATTCAGTATTCTGTAATGCTCTTCCCTCTGCTGTAATATCAATCTTTGTTTCTTTAGTTTATGATTTTGTGATATTTTAGTTTTTAACTTAGCACCTGAGTACAGTGCCCTGATGAAGCCAGATACTATGGGCTGGTGAAATGTTGCAATAATAAAAAACCTGTGCCCATTGAGCAAAACTAATTGAAAATTTTTGGTTGCTAGACTGAGGCCCCTCACAACTTTGAAATTTGAAGTGGCTTGGCGAATGGAACACGCGCGGTTAAATAAATAAAGATTCTAGTGACATCACTCATTTTCGGAAATTTTTATTTTGATTATTACATTTAAAAGTTTGGGTTAGTGTTTAGGTTAAGGGTTTAGGTTAAGGGTTTAGGTTAAGGCTTTGGGTTAGGGCTAGGATTAGGGTTAAGGTTAAGGTTAGGGCTTAGAGTTTGTTGTTTTAGGCTTTACTTCAAAATGTCTGCGCAAATAAAACATTCGCCAAGCCTCTTCCTTTGAAATTTGGCTGTAAAATTAGAAAAGTTTGAGAGCCAATGTGCTACAAAGTATACACTCATTTTTTAAATCAGTAATTTGCTAATTTAGAACTTGAATGTAACATCTTTGGTTGAGTTGAAGTTTTTAAAAAATTTGAATGCCACGAAAGCAGATTTTCTGCAATTGTTTTCCCAACACAACTAAAGTATTGGTTTTCTCTTGATTCAAAGTATTGGTTTTCTTGTTTAATATTACCTGAACATAGTATTTTTGTTAGAAAGCTCTCCAAATTTAATTGGCATTAGTACTGGTAGTATTTTATTGGCAGTGTCTGCTGCACTGGCCCGGTTTCCAACATCTAATCGCTGCTGCACCGGCGGGCATCAGTTGTTTTATTTAGGTGTTCAATTTTCTATCTCTCAAGCTGGCATCGCTGCCCGAACCCTAACTCTAATCGTAAGGTTTTAAAGAAAAAAAAGAATTATGCAGTGAAATAGCTCTCTAGTGCTATATTTGCCAAGCATGTCGAGCGCGAATCGATACCCCAACCCTCGGCTTGGCAGCCAAGCGTGCTGACCACTACACTATCAGGCCTTTGCATTGGATGCGTCAAAGTGCCATATTTAAACCGAATCAATGAGAAAAAAGCAATATAATACGCTGCCGGTGCACCAGCGATTTGATGTCGGAAACCGGACCGGTGCACTAGACACTTCCATTTTTATTTATTAAATTATTGACTTTAACGTTTAAATAGGGTGGCAGCTGACACTGATGACCAAACGGTCTTTTCGTTGTTTCCCAATTTTTTTGTATTTATCTGTGAAGTATTTATATTTGGTGTGAATAAGTAAATCTGAATTTTTTCAGTGTTTGAAGAAACTTTTAATGGTTGATAAATGTTTGATTACAGGCTTACATTAGTTTTGAGTTTTAAGTATATATTGAAATGGGAAATTCTCATACTTCACAACTTTCTGAATCATCTGTTGATCCTGATTGTTTAATTACTACAGTTCAACTTACAAAAATCGAGAAAAGTGATTCCGGAGAAGAAATGCTTTTGGTGGATATGGATGTCGTAAAAGAAGTTTTAGGGAATCAAAAATACGAAGACTGTTATGTCGTTATTTACACCATAGCTGGACCAGCGCGAAGTGGGAAATCGTTTTTGCTCAGTATGATTTGGCATTTTCTTAACTGTTGCAATGGTAAAACGATTGCATACGAAGAATGGTTAAGCACAGTCAGAGAACTTAAAAAAGTTTTCAGATGGAAGAGAGGGGTAACTTCTTGCACTCAAGGAATATGTATACTAAAAGAGCCCTTTATCATTCAGGTCGGCGAAACAAAGCTTGCACTATTTCTTGCTGACACGCAGGGAATTTTTGACCACAACTGTTCTGAACGAAATCAAACCTTTCTTGGAACTTTCAGTTTTTTGTTGAGTTCATTTTTGATCTTTAATGTACAAAACAGAATCGAAACAACGCACGTAGAATCAATATACGCATTTGCAAACGATCTAAGAGGCGGCGATGGATGTTCAATGTTAGAAAAAGGGTCACTCATGTTTGTGATTCGGGATTGGTTCAGTAACGAGAGTGACGAGGACGAAGAAGATTTTGCGTATGGAATGGACGGTGGAAAAAAGTACTTCAAAAAGTTAATTGGACATGGTTCAACAAATGAAGCAAGACTGCGTAAAATGAGGAGGGAGTACTTGGAGCATGCATTTGGAAATAATATACCTTGTTGTCTTCTGCCACATCCTGGCAACGCAGTATTTGCCCAGGAAACTTGCAACGTGATAAATCTAACAGATAAATTCAAACGAGAAAGTTTCAAGTTTTTTCAAAACATTGGAAGTGAAATCAAAATTCAAAGCAAAATCAAGTTAATGCAAAAAAAATGTTGCACATGTAGGGAACTCTGCAATGCGATTGATGATTACACGACACAGCTTGGATTAAGTCTGAATATATCAGATCGAAGTTCTTTTCTCGAAAAAGATATGAATGTTAAAATGAGTAGAAACTTGAGAGCTTGTATCAATGATTTTATGCAATATTTATACTCAAAGCAAGACAGTGTTTTAAAAGGTTCTGCGGAAATAATCATTGACAACTGTGAAACTTTAAAAGAAGAAACAAAATCAAAGTTTAGAATAGAAAATGAAATTTATTTCCCGCAAGGAGTTGTTGATGAATGGGAAGACGAGTTGGGTCGCGTTCTTTCACAATCGATACAAATTTTAATAACTTGCTTACACTTTCAAAAAGCTTATAAAGATACAATCTGTGATTATATCAATTGGCTAGAAAAAGATGCAATCACAGAGGCTGAAAACTTTGCCAGCAAAGCCT